>JBBPNU010001162.1:0-10560 GCA_038091055.1 Leccinum angustisporum
GCAATCAGTGACAAGATTTGTCGCTGATATTCAGCTCGTGGTCACTTTTTTGCATACACCAAGACACTACCTTTACGCAACTCAGACACCTTTTAATAGTGACTTTACTTCCCACAGTGTCATTCTGCGAACCTAACATGCACATACATCGTTTGACTACTAGAGACCGACACATTGTAGTTTGACCCGTCAGAGCAGGTCATAGTACCACTGATGGCCTTGAGCCCGACCGCCTCCTTGGTCGACTCGGCACATTGCCAACCATGACCCTCGCCCTCGAAAAGCTAGGTAGCGCTCTCAGGCTCGTCAGCCTTGGGGCTACCCGACCGCTGCCCCTCATCCGAGTCCGTTTAGGGTTCGGCTACCAATAGGCGAGGGAGTTGGCCAGACTCGCAGAGGCGAATACGGTGATACGACGACCATGGATAGATTGGTTGCATAGATGCCACGAGTGCCTTGAGGGGCTTCAAGCTCGAAGGAGAATTCCAATTTCCCACCGGTCCCACGATCTTCTCCCCAACTTGGGACTCATACAGACAGTTCTGCTCAGTGATGTTGGCAGCCTATGAGTGCGACGGGTGCGCAGTGGCTGGTAGGTTCCGTCCGAGTTTGACGCGTTATGCATTTGCGGTGAGTTGAGTTCTTACACTGTACCTCGTTTATTTATACACCTGGCCCATCCGAAGACATGTGCACTGCAACTGGCCACCTTTATGAACCCCCTGCAGCAGAAAACCGTCTTTCCCACATTCCTCCATACTTCATGAATCAAGACAACCAATTCTGTAGCCCGGCTTTTCCCCTTCAATCACCACCTCAAGGGCACAAGGACTCGGATTCACATTTATCATGTACCAATAAATGCGAACATGTATTCGTAACCCGTGCGTAGCAATTTAGCGCTGGCATCCCTGGAGATATCGCAAACTCAGCTCTGCTCAGTCATACGTGCCACGAATATTGCGTGCGGCCTCCGTCGGATACCAGCAGGCTTCCATGTTGTTGTAGAAGTCGATGGAAGGATCATACAAACATCAAACAAACCTGTGTCGACAGAGCAGGACGCCGTAGAATGGGCTGAAGAGATTCTCTTGTGCGTCATCCTTTGCCGAATCTCTGCTACTTTCATTGAACAACTGCCAAGGCCATCAAATCAATCATCTTCCATTTCGTTTAGTGTCTACGCATCGTTCGAGCTCGGACCAAGGCTAGGAAACGGAGATTTGCTCTGTCAATTCAAGATTACTGTAGGAGATGTGTTCCGTCATCGGAATGAACAGCTTCAGCGTGAGCCGTAACTTTGTCTGCCGCACACTCTCCTTGACATCTTGGCGTAGTTACAGTACACGAGGGAGATGTTTTACAGTGTTCATCGATCCTTAACATCATCACGCAGCGACAAATTTGTGACACGAATGAATCGTGTCCCGAACTCGATGTAAGTAGACTGTTCTGGGATCATGGTGATGCAGTCATTTTCTGAACTTATGGCAATAGCTACCGGAGTCACGCGAAATGAACATACTGGAACAGCTTACTGATGAAGGACATCGTGCTCTCCTGCGTTACCGCCAGCGGCAGGACCAGATGGATCTGGACGCAGCTATCCAAACTTTCGAGCGCGTTCAGGAGATTTGTCCCATAGATCACCCAAATCGCTCAGCTGTTCTATTCAATTTGGCCAATTCAATGTTCATCGACTGCCAGGCCAACAATCGATACCTTGAGCTAGATGTTCCAATCGAATTGTATCGAGATGCTCTACGACTTCGGAAGAAAAATCATCCGGATCATTGCGTAACGGTAGTGGAACTTGGTCTTGCGCTAGTTGCGCGCTTCCAGAGGCAAGGATTCGAGTTCGACAGGGAGGAAGCGGTGGATTTACTGGCAGGAGTGGTGGAGGTCTCGGAGGCGGAAAGTTATGCATATCGAGCGGGGCTTTTCACATTGCAGATGGCCGAGGCTTCACTATGGATGGAGGCAGGAGACGCTGGATCCTCACAGACAGAGCAAGCAGATGACGACGATGTCATACAGGGGGGGCGGGACCTGCTACGGAACTTGTCACACGGGGATCCTCACCGACCTGCACTGCTCTTTAGCCTTGGGGTGGTGTTATCTGATCGGTTCAAATGCAATGGCGTGTTTGCTGATATCCTCGAGGCAATTTCAATTTTTGAGGAGGCTGTCTGTCTGACGCCTGACGGCGATCCAGACAAGCCAAGCCTGTTGAACCACCTTGGGAGCTCATTACTGAGTCGCTTTGAGCGACTCGGCGACCTCGCGGATCTCAACAGGTCCATCTTGATGTTTGAAGAGGTTGTCTGTCTCTCGCCCGACGGTCACTCAGAGAAGCCAAGTCAGTCGAACAACCTCGGGAACTCATTACTGAGTCGCTTTGAGCGACTCGGCGACCTCGCGGATCTCAACAGGTCCATCTCGGTATTTGAGGACGCTGTCTGTCTGACGCCTGAGGATCATCCAAACAAGCCAAGTCGGTTGAACAACCTCGGGACCTCATTACATCGTCGCTTTGAGCGTCTTGGGGACCTCGCGGATCTGAATAGGTCCATCTCAACGAAAGAGGAGGCTGTCTGTCTCACGCCCGACGGGCATCTAAACAAGCCAAGTCGGTTGAATAACCTCGGGAACTCATTACTGAGTCGTTTTGAGCGTCTTGGGGACTACGCGGATCTAAATAGGTCCATCTCAATGGTTGAGAAGGCTGTTTTTCTGACGCCCAACGGTCATCCACACAAGCCAAGTCATTTGAACAACCTCGGGAACTCATTACATAGTCGCTTTGAGCGTCTCGGGGACCTCATGGATCTAAACAGGTCCATCTCGATGAAAGAGGAGGCTGTCTGTCTGACGCCCAACGGCCATCCGGACAAGCCAAGTCATCTGAACAACCTCGGGACATCATTACATCGTCGCTTTGAGCGTCTCGGGGACCTCACGGATCTATACAGGTCCATCTCGATGAAAGAGGAGGCCGTCTGTCTGACGCCCGATGACCATCCAGACAAGTCAACTTGGTTGAACAACCTTGGGAACTCGTTACACTGTCGCTTTGAGCGTCTCGGGGACCTCATGGATCTCAACAGGTCCATCTCAATGAAAGAGGAGGCTATTTCTCTGACGCCTGACGACCACCCACACCAGCCAAGTCAATTGTACAACCTCGGGGGCTCATTACTGAGTCGCTTTGAGCGTCTCGGGGACCTCGCGGATGTAAATAGGTCCATCTCAATGGTTGAGAAGGCTGCCTGTCTCACGCCTGACGGCCGTCTGGACAGGCCAAATTGGTTGGACATCCTCGGGAAGTCGTTACTGAGTCGCTTTGAGCGTCTCGGGGACCTCGCGGATCTAAGCAGGTCCATCTTGGTGAAAGAGGAGGCTGTCTGTCTGACGCCCGACGGCCATCCAGACAAGCCAAGTCGATTGAACAACCTCGGGAACTCGTTCGATAGTCGCTTTGAGCGTCTCGGTGACCTCACGGATCTCAATAGGTCCATCTCAGCGAAAGAGGAGGTAGTCTGTCTCACGCCCGATGGCCACCCAGACAAGCCAAATCGTTTAAACCACCTCGGGGGCTCATTGCTGAGTCGCTTCAGGCGTCTCGGGGACCTCGCGGATCTCAACAAGTCCATATCGATGTTTGAGGAGGCTGTCTGTCTGACGCCTGACGGCCATCCACACCAGCCAAGTCAGTTGAACCACCTCGGGAGCTCATTACATTATCGCTTTATGCGTCTCGGGGACCTCGCGGATCTCAACAGGACCATCTCAATGAAAGAGGAGGCTGTCTGTCTGTTGCCCGACGGCCATCCACACAAGCCAAGTCATTTGAACGACCTCGGGAGCTCATTACTGAGTCGCTTTGAGCGTCTCGGGAACCTCGCGGATCTAAACAAGTCCATCTTGATGAAAGAGGAAGCTGTCTGTCTGACGCCCAATGGCCATCCAGATAAGCCGAGTTGGTTGTGCAACCTCGGGAACTCATTATGTCGTCGCTTTGAGCGTCTCGGGGACCTCGTGGATCTAAACAGGTCCATCTCAATGTTTGAGGAGATTGTCTGTCTGACACCCGATGGCCATCCAGACAGACCAAGTCACTTGAACCATCTCGGGAACTCATTACATTGTCGCTTTGAGCGTCTCGGCGACCATGCGGACATTGTCAAGTCCATTTCCATAAAGGAGGAGGCAATTAGCTGCACTCCTGATGACCATCCCGACAAACCATCCTTATTTATCGGCCTTGGGACTGTGTTTCTTATCCGTTTTAAGCACTCTCATGATTCTTCTGATTTGTCTGCCGCTGCTTTTAATTTTTCAATTGCTAGTCGTGCTTCCATCGGTCCTGCTTCCACCCGCTTTCGTGGCGCTCGCACCTGGATTTACTGTGCCCAACTCCAGGGAAATATTACGGCTCTCCTTGATGCATGTACCTCTGCTTTCGACCTTCTCCCACAGTTGGCATGGCTCGGGATTCCAGTCACCGAGCGTCATCGTCTACTCGTTGAAGCAGCTGATGTTACACGTGACTCAGTCGCCGCCGCTCTTGAAGCTGGTCGTCCTAAACTGGCTGTTGAGTGGATCGAGCAAGGGTGTTCCATTGTCTGGACTCAGTTCCTGCAGCTTCGCACTCCAGTTGATGACCTGGCTCACGACCATCCTGCGCTTGCTCACCAGTTCCAACAAGTCTCTCAGGAGCTGGAACATACCAGTACTCGGGATCCTGACAGTGTCACATTCTTCCAGTCAGCAAACATCTCAGTTGCTGACAGTCGACCACTCGAGAAAGATATCCAAAGACATCATGATCTTGCCCTCAGACGAGAGAATCTCCTCCTTCAGATACGATCCTTGCCAGGTTTCGACCGATTCTTGCTTTCGAAGACGATGAAGCAGCTTGCTGCCTTGGCATGCTCCGGACCAGTCGTTTACCTCACAGCCAGCAAAGGAAGATGTGATGCACTGATCGTTATGTTGGAGTCGGAGAGTGTGATCCACGTCCCCCTTCCTGGAATTAGCTATGTTCATATGGAAGTCTTGCGAAGAGTGCTCCGCGCGATGCTCAAGCGGCATTGTCTTGTTTTATCCCGTGATGCTCTGTATGAACTCGTCCCCTCTGAAGATATGGGCCACTCGAGAAAATTCCTCGATTTCTTACTAGACGGAGATTTCGCTGATGGTCGTGAAGGAGCGGCAGTGACGGAGCCACAACGATCTGAAGAATATACTCCGGACGAGTTGTGCCAGATCATCTTGAAACACCTTTGGATGTGTGTTGTAAACCCCATTCTTCGGGCACTCGGCTTTTCGGTAAGTCATTGCTATCATGTCGATCTATTCCGACTCACGAGTTGCTTTTTCTCAGAGTCCGCCATCTGGCACTGATAAAATGACTCGTTTTTTCTGGTGTCCGACTGGTCCTTTTTCCTTTTTGCCCATACACGCTGCCGGCCTCTATGACACACCCGAGCCGGGCACGAAACTTTCTGATTTTGTTATATCTTCCTATTTGCCGACTTTGAGCCTGAGTTCGCTTGCATCGTCACCTCAGAACACCTTGGATGACTCTTCCAAACTTCGCCTTCTTGCCGTTCCTCAGCCACCGACAGATGGACTCCATAAACTGTCTGGGGTGAAGCACGAGATCGATTCCATCACAGAATTATCCAACAAATCCCATTTTGTAAACTTCCAGAACTCCGATGGCACTGTCGAGGACGTCATGGAGAAGTTGAAGAGCAACGACTGGGTCCATTTTGCATGTCATGGAATACAGGATCCCAGGACACCACTCGATAGCGGGCTATGCCTCGCCAACAAACATCGCTTGAAACTTGCGGACATTATGCAGCTATCGCGCCCCAAAGGTGGACTTGCATTCCTTTCTGCCTGTCAGACTGCCCAAGGAGATGAGACGTTGTCGGACGAATCCGTTCATCTCGCGGCTGGGATGCTTCTGGCCGGGTATGGTAGTGTCGTTGGGACGATGTGGTCGATAATGGACAATGACGCACCAAAGGTGGCAAGGGACGTCTACGAGTACCTCTTTCGAGACGCTAGCCAGGTTCCCGACAGTACGGAGGCGGCAACAGCATTGCACCGCGCCATCCAGCATCTTCGCAAATCTGGCGCTCCCTTCACTTCTTGGGTTCCTTTTATTCACTTTGGTAGATGACCTTTGGCGGTGCTATCTATACCCTCGTGTCGAAGACGACTGTTTCTGCACGGCTTTTCCCCCCTACGCTACTCTTCATTTGTACGAACCTATGGTTTGTTTTGTTGAACGAGCATGTTTATATTTGCCATTGTACGGAGCATGCGAGCCATAAGTGCATTTTAACAGGAAAACAGGAGAGATAGGTGTTGCATTGCTGAAAGTGAAAGGATCGAATCCAGACATGATAGGGGAATCTGGGTCCACCAGTCGCCCATACGCATCTATGTCTCCCTGCCAAAGAAAGGGCGACGAATGGTGGCAAGGAACGCCAGAGTGATTCGCACCCGTCGATTGTTCATACGAGTCTTCTATTTTCCGGACAGAAAAAGGGGGACGAGTCTTGGGATGATTCTAAATATATCCAGCACCAGTAGTTGCATCATGGGCCTGGTGGATAACACGAGATGGTTTGCGGCATAAAGGACTATAGGACAGCGAGGGTATCGCGAAACTTTTCCGTCTTTCTTTTGGCTTTGCGGGTCGACTGCGGCTTAATGGTGGTATATACCCGTGGATTTTCTTCCGGTGCTTCGTCAAGGCGGCGAGGTCACTTGTACTCGCAGAGTTCTGTACGTGTAAAGAGCTGACTCACTGTATTACTTGGTGGATACGAACTTTCTTGAACGAATTTTGAATCGCAATCGGAGCAATAGAACTTGAAGACACTATTGACAGGAATCAATTTCGACGGTTTTCACGATCACCAGGATGTCCTTGCGTACCGATCTGGGTTTTCGTGAGTGACATTGTGTTTTGTTCAGTTCATACGTTCTTGAAAAGACCATGCTAAAATCGGCGAATGTGGAGAAGTAAGCCTGAGATACTATTAGCTCCAACTTTCTCGAAGGAGTGGCCCACTGCAAACAACTTCGCTCACGATCTAGGTGTAAATAATCCCGTCGGGGAAATTACGAATATAGGCAGTGAGGTATCGAGAACAACCAGATTCTCTGAGGTGGGTGGAGGAATCATTCCATCCGACCGTGCTTAAATCCCTCGAGCTCCAAATTGTTGGACGGTGTGTTGTGGACCCGCTTTTGACTGTGAACGTTTTTAACAGTTCTGTTTAACTTTATTAGCGCACAGCAAGAGACACGCACTTTATGAAGTAGGCAAAGCGTTGCAAAAGCCTCTCGGGTGCATGGTGTCACGGAACACGTCTGATTTACCTTACCTTACCATACCCTCTCCAGCTTGAACAATTCGCTTCAGGCTGCCTCGGGGACACCCTTGCCTCGTAATTGGGCATCCTTTCGAGCACGCCACCTAGTATCCTTATCACGACGCTCAGAAAGGTACCTCCCGGGACGAATGGTGCGATTTCTGTCGGAGGGACGCTTGCGTCTGCTGCGGGTGGATGCCACATTGTCGGGCTTGCACAGTTCGCGTAGTCGTGGAAAACAGTGTCTGCAGAGCCGAGTAGACGAGTTTGCTCGTCACCGTGTTGGCTGCTTGGGGCACAGCCGCGGGTATTCTTGGGTCGATGGTGTGTAACTTTTGTGTCTTCTCTCCGTTACCACGATCATCGATCGCGGGCTTAGCTCGATTCCCTCCTCGGAGCGACCCTACAACGTACGCGCTACTCTACGAACAAGGAATGGATCCTCCAGGATAATTCGGTGCCCGAAAAGAACGAGTCCGTCAAGGTGATCAGCGGGGTCAACATATTGACTAACAACCAGGTACGCGTCTCATCCTTTTGCATCTCGTCTCGTACTGAGGAGAGATCAAGGTTAACTTGCTGTCGTCTGTGGTGACGGCGGTCGTCGTCGCGGCCCTTGCCTGAGACCGAATCGAGAACGAAATCAGAAGGCACCCCACGGCATTCCGGGAGTCCGCTTCGTTACTTGATTCTTGTGTTCCCGAAGGCGAATAGAGAATTTTTTCGATTCTGAGTCCCGTTGGCACCCGTATATAGTTACCGAATTAGGGACGCTGTCTTGAGATCTCCGAGGCCAAACTCCGTCGTCACCCAACAACTTTTTGCTTCTTCACTTCACTCTCACCACTGGTCATGGCTGACGATGCTGCTCAAGAACCCCCAAAGCGCGACGTGCAAAACCACCTGCTCTTCGAGTGCGCCTGGGAGGTCGCTAACAAGGTCGGGGGCATCTACACCGTCATCAAGACCAAGGTGCCCGTCACCGTCGCAGAGTATGGCGATCGATACACGCTCATCGGACCTCTCATGTACAAAACTGCGCCGATGGAAGTCGAGGCGCAGGAGCCTCCCGATCCCATTATGGCAGCCACCTTGGACAGCATGCGCATCCAGGGCGTCAAGTGTCTCTACGGCAGGTGGCTGATCGAGGGCGCACCCCGCGTCCTCCTGTTCGACATCGGCAGCGCATATCATCGGCTCGACGAGTGGAAGGCGGACCTCTGGAACTTGGCTGGCATTCCATCCCCTCCCCATGACACCGAAACGAACGATACGATCATATTTGGTTACCTTGTGGCGTGGTTCCTCGGTCAGGTGCGTTGATGGCGGGCTGATCTGTGCTCCACTCCAGCTGACCGAGATTTTACCGGGTCGTTCGTCATCGTGCAGTATGTGGCAAAACAGCTCCACACTGCAGTCGTCGCCCACTTCCACGAATGGCAGGCCGGCGTCACCATCCCGATCTGCAGGAAGAGGCACATCGACGTGACGACCGTGTTCACCACCCACGCGACCCTCCTCGGTCGCTACCTCTGCGCAGGGAGCGTCGATTTCTACAACAACCTCCAGTACTTTGACGTCGACCACGAAGCCGGCAAGCGGGGCATCTATCACCGCTATTGCATCGAACGTGCCGCTGCGCACTGCGCCGACGTCTTTACGACCGTGTCAGACATCACGGCATATGAATCGGAACACTTGCTCAAACGCAAGCCGGACGGCATCGTGCCCAACGGGCTCAACGTCGTCAAGTTCCAGGCGATGCACGAGTTTCAAAATTTGCACGCAACCGCCAAGGCCAAGATTCACGAGTTCGTCCGCGGTCACTTTTATGGTTACTATGATTTCGACCTCGAGAATACGCTCTATGTTGGTCCCTGTCCCTTACCGTCTTGGACGTACGTCGCTAACGTCTTCCCCCTGAAAGATGTTCACTGCGGGTCGTTACGAGTTCCGAAACAAGGGGGTGGACATGTTCATTGAATCGCTTGCGCGTGAGTTTGTCTCGTGGATCGCGATACTTGGCCGCCTCATCTCATTACGTCATTGACAGGTCTGAACTATCGTCTTCAACAATCTGGGTCCAAGACGACCGTCGTCGCGTTCATCATCATGCCTGCCAAGACAAACTCTTACACGATCGATGCTCTCAAAGGGCAAGCGGTCATGAAACAATTGAAGGATACCGTCTCTGAAATACAAAACCGAATTGGTGCTCGTTTGTTTGATCATGCTGCTAGGTATCATGGGCAAGTGACGTCGGTTGTACCTCGGTAACGGAACTAACCCACGTCTTCTCGGCCCGACAGGGAAGGAAAGTTGGAAGTTGAGCCGGAGAAATTGCTGTCAGCGGAGGATCAAGTGTTACTGAAGCGGCGGATCTTCGCGCTGAAACGAAGCACATATCCGGCGATCGTGACGCACAACATGGCAGATGATTCGAACGATCCTATTCTGAATCAGCTCCGAGGCGTCAAGCTGTTCAACGCCCCTTCTGATCGGGTCAAGGTTGTTTTCCATCCTGAATTTTTGAACTCCAATAACCCGATATTGGGACTCGACTACGAGGAGTTCGTGAGAGGGTGCCACCTGGGTGTGTTCCCAAGCTACTATGAGCCATGGGGGTATACGCCAGCGGAGTGTACAGTCGTGAGTAATCGGTCCGATATTGATGACGTGGGTGCGACTGACTGTGTGATCAGATGGGTGTCCCATCGGTCACCACCAATTTGTCCGGATTTGGGTGTTTCATGCAAGACCTCATTGACAGACCAGAAGAGGAGGGCTGCTACATCATCGATCGGAGGATGCAATCCATCGAAGACTCTGTCAACAGCCTGGCGAACTTTATGTTCCTCTTCTGCAACAAGACGCGACGACAGCGTATCAACCAGCGGAACCGGGTGGAGCGTCTGAGTCCGCTGCTAGACTGGAAAAACCTAGGCGTGGAATATTCTAAATCAAGGCAGCTTGCGTTAAGGCGGGCATATCCCGACGCATTCACGAACTCGAGCGGCGAGGTGGAAGACGAGGATGGAGATTGGTTCGGGGCAAGCATGGAACGGTTTTTGCCGACGTCAGTCCCTGCCAGCCCCCGTTTGCGGATGTCAGGGTTGGCGACTCCGGGAGACATGGGAACGCTAACAGAGGAGGTGAGGAA
>JBBPNU010001163.1:0-10559 GCA_038091055.1 Leccinum angustisporum
AAGCCTGCGAACTTCGATCACCGACTTCTGCGAGGCAAGTCGTAATCACTGCTATGCTCGTTCACTGGGGTTCTGCCGATGGCATCGATTGACTCACGCGGCAAATAATTGTACTTTGGAATCGCAAACCCCGTCATCGTACTCAGAGAACTTGCGCCGCTGTCAGCGTTTACGTGTCACTGCAGCCCGTTCAGGGGTTCTTGCGTACAGTACCGTTGTAGAGGAGTCATTAGCCATTATATGGGTCCCAGACGCGATTCCACGGAAGCAAGTCAATGGCGGTGATAGGCCGGCGGTCTTGTCGTGGGCGATAGGCTAACCACCGAAGAAGGTTGCCGCGTGCATAGGATCGAGACCGAGCGGCGGGCGGCGGACGGCGAACGATGGTCTGGTAGTCAGATTAATGTTCCCCAGGCCTCCGGTTAGTCATACCGATGTATTTTTTTCGATTTCAAGCTGGACACGGATCGTGCGAACTCGAACCAAGCAGGACCTCGTTACTCGTAAGCGAACCTGAAAAAAAACTGATCGAATCGAGTTTATGGCGGCCTATCGATGCGAGCTCGATATCCCCGGACGTCTCGGCACCCTTGGAGGTCATGATTGGCGGGGCTCAAAATCGACAACTCTATGCAATAGCCGTGCTTGTATTGTACGTAGATAAGTTGGCGGCGGCGGAACTGTAGTACAACCGGTGTGCAATGTCGTGGACAATCCAGTCGAGGCCAGCGATCAGATTTTGGCCAGTGACCGCGCTGCACGGCCAAATCTTCCAATGGTGAGATTTGATCCCTGGCAAGTCAAGCAGCTGAAGACGACGATTATGATCAAAAGTTTGGTTCGTGCAATGTATCACTGCGTACTTCACGGATTTCCTGGTCGCTCATGGACCCTTGTATGTCCTGCTTATTTGCGAAAACAAGAAGTGACGCGCCAGCCAACCTCTTGGGAAGCGTGAATCTCGGAAATGATAAAATATCCAATTTCTCTTACATCCTCGAGAAGAAGGCTATGGAGTTCCTCCTTACAGTCATGAATTCGCATGCGATCTCCCGAGTCTACAACCCAGACGATGGCATCTGTTTGCTCGAAATAATTTCGCCAATACGGTCGAAGAGTTCTCTGACCACCGACATCCCCTGCTCACATGGTAAATGGCCGTGTTCCAGAAAGATTTAATAAAGAGAGGTACAAACAAATATTAAGCGTGTAACTGTGGGTAGAATCACCGCCGGAACAGTGCTCGTTTGAGTAAGGACATCTGCGGATCTTTTGAACACTCACTTTCTGTGAATAAACGTCTTGATGTTGAATCCCAAGGTTGGGCTGACACCCGAGATGTTCTCACCGTTGATCTTCTTTAAGATGGTGGTTTTGCCGGCATTGTCGAGGCCACTGCCAAACGCCTGAGAAAGCTGAAGCCGCGTTGCGGAAAAGAACAGGCTTACAGGAACAAGATCCGCATTTCCTTCTCTTTCTGGCGGCTTTTCCTTATGATGGTGAGGAGTCCCATGGTGCAAATGGTTAACCAAACGATGACGAGAACCCCGTACTAGTGCCCTGTCAGCGTGGCTACTCACACTACCCTCGGATCCATCCGTTGTTTTGGTAGCTGAACTTTGTCTGAGTTTTATTATAGTTGTGGTAAACGACTCCGCGACTGCTAATATCGGTCCCCGACGCAAAGCTGGTTTCGACAAGATAACGTGAGCCAGACCGCGTCCCAAAATCTGACTAGTCGCGATGCCTCCAAAAAATAAAGGAAAGAAAAACAAGGGCGGCCAAGACGATTACTGGTCAGTTCAAGACCCTCGATCTTCCTGCAGATCACAGCTGAGCATATTCACACCGCATCAGGGACCAGGTCGGTCAATCTATCGAGAACAACAATCTCGAGACGGAACAGATCGGCGACGCTGATGAGGATAACTCTCGGAACTCCAACTCGCGGCCTGGGTTATCGACGTTTGGCGCCCTTTCAATGCAAGATGACGGACCACCAGAAGTAAACGAGAATGAGGACTTTGGGGGTCTCATGGCACGTCCATTCGTCTTGTTCGAATTGCCAGGGTTACAGATTTTTTCTTTCATACCATCATGTAGTCCGCCATTAAAGCGTCCACAGTGAAGGGGAAGAAAGGGACAAAGGAAAAAGGAAAGGCGCAAATCGACGATGACGAGGCACAAGGTAGTTTTCCGACTACTAAAAATTGTCCCCATTTCTGTTTTTACAGACGATTCCATTGCCCCTCCAGCCCCGTCTGCCGAACCTGAAGAGGGAGACGACGACGAAGGTCCGAAGATTCTCACGAAAAAGGAGAAGGAGAAGTTAAAAAAGGAACGCGAAAAGGTCGCTCTCCCATATATTGTTTTCGCAGTGTACGTCTGACCCTTTCCAGGCCAAGAAAAAGGCCCAGAAGAGCGCTACTACCCCGGTCACAGTGTCAGCACCAGCACCTTCCGTACCGAAAACAGAAAAGGACGATGATGACGAGGGTGAGGGCGATGGCCAGGATGGAGGGGGAGCTGCTGCCAAGAAGAAGAAGAAGAAGAAGGGTAAAAAGGACGAAGATGTATTGGTCCCCGCTCCCGCTGCTGCTCCGGCTGCGAACAAAAAGAAAGGAGGTATAAGTGCGCTGAGAGCGATGATGGAGGAGAAGAAGAGGTTGGAAGAGGAGGCGAGGCGGAAAGAAGAAGAGGAAAGACAACGCATAGAAGAGGAGGAGAGGCGGGCTGAGGAGGAGGAAAAGAAAAAGGAGGAGGAGAAACAGAGGAGGAAGGATAAAGAAAAGGTACGTTCCGATGTGTGATGAATCTTATCACCATCATCCTCATGTGGTGGAATAGACGAAACGCGAATTAGCCAAGAAGGAGGGTCGTCTATTGACGAAAAAGCAAAAGGAGGAGAAAGCTGCAGCGGAGCGACGCAGACAAGCATTGATTGCCTCGGGGGCACAGATCGAGGGTTTGCAACAGCCTTCTGGAGTAGCATCCGCTGGTAAAAAAGTGGTTTATGGTTCCCGCAAAAAGAAGGGTCCCTTGAACATAGAGAAAGATTCAGCCCCTGCATCCCCCGCTCTGGAATCAAGACCACTGAGTCCTGTTCTTATCACCGCTTCTCCTTCACCCCCCGCTCCAGCAGACCTTCCGAGTAAACCTGATGATGTCAAGGACGAGTGGGACGCTAGTAGTGCGGAGGAAGAGAGCGTTGCCGCGCCGACCACTGCCGTCAAGGACGAGTGGGACGCGTCGAGTGAGGACGAAGAGAGTGCTCAGCCCCCGGTTCCTGAGAGTATGCCTGCAAAGACTCCTGTCGCCGTGCCCGCAAAAGGGGCACCGTCAGGTACGTGTATCTTGTTGTATTATCTCGTCCTTATTCATCAATGTGTTCTAGCAACGCCCGCCAATGGGGGAGCAAAGAAACTTCAGGCGGTTCAAAGATCCATTCCTGAGCCCCGAGCAAAGGAATCCTCTGAAGAGGAGTCATCTGAAGAGGAATCATCCGAAGAGGACTCTGAGGACGATTCCGAGGACGGCTCAGAAGAGTCAGATGGCATGACGAAGGTACAACGTCAAGCTGCACAGAGAAAGGCACAAGCTGCTGAACGGAGGGCGAAAGCACACGAGGTTGCACTTGCTGCAAGTAGCAAGGATAACTTACGCAGTCCGATCTGTTGTATCCTGGGTCACGTCGACACGGGTAAAACCAAATTACTCGACAAGGTCAGGATCTCGGATAGTTCCTTTCATGATTCTTATATGATCAAACCAGATCCGGCAAACTAACGTACAAGAGGGAGAGGCCGGTGGTATTACGCAACAAATTGGTGCGACGTACTTCCCTGTTGACGCTATCAAAGCCAAGACGGCGGTGTTAAACAAGGTCTGTAGTTAGTCAACTGTTGTCCCTCTTTCTAACGATGTGATGCAGGATGGGAAACAAGATTACAAAGTTCCGGGCTTGCTAGTAATTGACACTCCCGGTCACGAATCCTTCACTAATTTGCGCACTCGTGGAAGCTCACTTTGCAATATTGCCATCCTCGTTGTTGATATCATGGTAAGTTTCCTTACAGAAATGTCAGTGTGTGTTTACGATCGACCGGTAGCACGGTCTCGAACCACAAACCCTTGAGTCTCTTCGCTTACTGAGGGATCGCAAGACTCCTTTCATCGTCGCTCTCAATAAGGTAATGTTTCTTGGGCTCGACTATATACTGCTTTTTGACTTTATCCAGATCGATCGTATGTTCGGGTGGGAGGCAACTCCCGATGGCGCGTTTCAGGAATCGTTGGCCAAACAGAAAAAATCTGTGCAGCGCGAGTTCGAGGATCGTGTCGAGAAGACTATACTTGCCTTTGCTGAGCAAGGCCTGAATGCTGTGCTTTACTACGAGAACAAGAGCTTCGCCCGAAATGTCTCGCTTGTACCCACTTCTGCCATCACTGGGGAAGGGGTTCCTGACATGATCATGCTCTTGATCAATCTAACTCAGCAACGGATGAGCGATCGCCTCATGTACCTATCAGAGCTAGAGTGTACCGTATTGGAAGTCAAGGTCATTGAAGGTCTCGGAACTACCATTGACGTTGTCCTTTCCAATGGTATCTTGCGCGAGGGCGAAAGAATTGTCGTCTGCGGTCTCAACGGGCCGATTGTCACTCAAGTTCGCGCGCTCCTCACTCCCCAGCCCCTGCGCGAGCTACGAATAAAGGTGTGTAACAGTATGACTGCCCATGATGAACTTTTCTTAACTTTTGCATCCCTTGTAGTCTGCTTACGTACACAATAAGGAAGTAAAGGCAGCTCTTGGCGTCAAAGTCGTTGCCCCTGATCTTGAAAAAGCGATCGCTGGTTCACGACTTCTGGTTGTCGGTCCTGACGATGACGAGGACGACCTAATGGAGGAAGTCATGTCCGATCTGACCTCCTTGCTGAATTCCATCGATAAGTCCGGTCGTGGGGTTTCCGTACAGGCCAGCACACTAGGTTCGCTTGAAGCTCTCCTCGACTTCTTGAAGTCTAGCAAGATTCCTGTGTCGGGTATCAACATCGGGCCCGTCCACAAGAAAGACATTATGCGCACGGCAACTATGCTTGAGAAAGCGAAAGAACTTGCCGTTGTTCTTGCCTTTGATGTTCCTGTCGACAAGGATGCTGAGAGGTTAGCGGAAGAGATGAGCATCAAAATATTCAAAGGTTCGTTTTTGTTATTTACCAAGCTTAACATACCTCGACTGACGTTTGTACAGCTGATATCATCTATCACCTGTTTGACGCATTCACCGCATACAACAACGAGATCATGGAAGCCAAGCGCCGGGATGCCGCTCCACAGGCAGTCTGGCCCTGTCGATTGAAAATCATTGCTGCATTTTGTAAACGAGACCCCATCATCCTGGGTGTGGATATCCTTGACGGTAACTTACGGGTCGGTACGCCCATCTGCGTGGTGAAAGTAGACCCAACCACCCAAAAGAGGGATATTATTGACTTAGGGAAAGTGTAAGTCACGATTGCGATTATTTTGGCACTGGATGAGTCCTCACGAGCACATGCGTAGAACATCCTTGGAAATCAACCATAAGCCACACGATGTAGGTCGTGATGAACTTTCTGATTACTCGGCATGATCGATTTGTCATTTCAGATTATCAAAAAATCGCAAGCCGGTGCTGGTGTCGCCGTTAAGATAGAGCATGCTGTATATCAGTCAGCCAAGATGTTCGGCCGCCATTTCGACGACAAGGATGAACTTCTCAGCCATATCACGAGAGCGAGTATTGACGTCCTCAAGGTAAAGCATTTGAACTGTGCAGACTTTTATTCTGATACACAGTTCTTTCAGACATCATTCAAGGCCGATGTCTCCATCGAAGAATGGCATCTTATTAGAGCATTGAAACAAGTACGCCCTAATCTATTTCTGTTGATTGATACTGATGATATCACAGCGTCTCAACATCCCGTGACACAACGTGTGTCCCATTTGGTACCTTAGCTACTACATCCGAGAAGAAGTTTACATACGTACATACGTACACACGGTACACCACTGTATTTATACCGCACGTTGGTAATGATGCCAAGTTTCCCACCTTTTCTCTGCCGTTTTCGCCTTTAAATGTCTCTTCCATCCGACCCAGATAGCCATAAATCCGTTCAGGTCGGCAATCAACAGGTCTCTGAATCTACTCAAGATACAGATACTTTACAATTGGTAATATGCCTCATGGACGACGGGATGACCTAGCAGGTTGATGAGGCGCTGATGGCATTACTGGGAATCGGTAACGTCTCTCTATAGTGGCAAACTGGAAAGGGCTGCGGGTATCCCTGATTGCAGACTCAGAGGGACTTCGATCTGTGCTCCGCCGGAGATCCTCTGTAGTACCCTCCGAGGAAGACGCGTCAGGGATTGAGATCATACCGCTTGAACCTGAACAGCGTTCATACCTGCGTAGGAAAGCCCCCAGTATCGCCCTATTGTTACTGCTCCTACGGGAGCAACACATACATAACTGATGCTTTGCGTTTTGTCCAGAATGCACTTGGTTATAAACAGGTGAAGATTTTCTTTTGTTTGCCACGTGTGTTTTACCGGGAATTCTGATGGACGTGTGGCTGTAGCAACTTCATCGCAGTTGGCACCTCATCGAAAGCTTTGCTGCCAGCTTTGTCGCTCTGAACTTCATCGGAGGCGTCCGGTATGGACTATTCAGTGCTTATAATTAATTCCGCTGGTCGTTGATGAGTCTATATCCAGCTCCTTCCTGTTCCTTGGACTTCAGGCAGGAGGTCCTGCTGCCATATGGTGACGACTCTCATTTTAAATCTTTTGGTCGACATTGATCCTGGAACCTCGGGCAGGTCGTCTTTCATCGTTACGATCGTCTTCATGGTCATAACTGCCATGGTTCTTGCAGAGATCTGTTCGGCGTTGCCGCTTAGCGGCTCCATCTATGTATGGGCTGCTGAGAGTGCTGGACCGAAACATGCGAGGTTCTTCGGCTTTTTGGTTGCTTGGTGGGCTTGCACGGCATGGATGACCTTTACTGCAAGCACCTGTCAGGCGAGTCTGGAATCCGTTCGTCAGGTAATTCAGTGCTGATCATTTCGTTCACAGACCGCCGCCAATTATATCGTTTCCCAGTTGACCGTCTGGGAAATTGACTTTCCTGGTGGCACTGATAACGATAACATCAAATGGCGCGCTTTCATTTGGATACTTTCGGAGTTGATGCTACTGGTCTCCGTGGCTATCAACTATCTCCCTCCTAGACTCTATTCTGGCGTTTTCAAGTTCTCGGTTGGGCTGTACATGCTCGACTTTTTCTTGTGTCTCATCTGGCTTCCTATTGGTGTATCGAAAACGTACGGATTCCGGTCGACCGCCGACGTGTTTACGATGACTTGTGCGTCTGGATCAGGTAGAACAAATCCTGCTCACTAACCCACACCCGAATTAGATAATGGAACCGGGGCCTCTCCTGGATGGAACTGGATGTTGTCCTTGTGCGCACTTTTTAAAAAATTTCTTCTCGCCCGTCCAAAGGATTCATCATGATCGATCGATAGCCTCTTCACTGCCGGAATTTTGACCGGATTCGATGCGTCGGGCCATATTGCTGAGGAAACGAAGAATGCAAGGTATACATTTCTACAGTAACAGACCCCGCCTTTATTGAAAAATCTATCTCCCTAGTGTCACCGCTGCCAAAGGCATCTTATCGAGTGTCATTGCAACGGCAGTGCTTGGATTCGCAACCACCATCCTTTTCTTGTTCTGCACACCAGATCTCGACACCATATTTTCCCTCAACGCACCGCAGCCGTTCGTCCAGATCTATGCCCTCGCTCTGGGGAAGAACGCCAGTATTTTCATGACGGCCCTAGCCGTCCTCGGTCTTATAATGGTGTGAAAGGGTCTTCAACGCCGTAGCTTGTGTATTCTCGCTAAAATGTCAAAAATTTCCCCGACAGAACACGACGGTATCGATCGTCGCTTCGTCACGTCTGGTGTTCGCCGTCGCTCGTGACGGCGTACTTCCCTTGTCTGGATGGATTGGACAGGTCGATGCGCAAGGACAGCCTCGCAACGCAGTCACCGTCATCTTCGTCTTCGCCGGAGTCCTCCTGTGCACGATCCTGCCCAGTCAAGTCGCGTTCACGTCATTGGTCTCGGCCGGCGCAGTTCCAACGATCGCGGCGTACGGGCTCATTGCCCTCCTGCGGCTCATCATGACCCCGGACCAATTCCAGTCTTCGCGATTCAAACTCGGCAAATACGCGAAACCGTTCTACGTTTGTGCTGCTGTCTTCAACGCTATAATCTTTGCTGTAAGCACTCTCTCGGGCTTGCCGGCAATGATAGTACATGTGATTGACTGATCTTGACACCCACAAGGTCGATATCTCTCCATTTTACTTCCCGGTTACTGCGCAGACATTCAATTTCGTGAGTCATCATCCCGCTCGGTGCTTCTTTGGCCTGACGTGGTACGGTAAAGGCTGTGGTCATCTTCGGAGCCATCTCCATTTTTGCGGTGCTCAGCTGGTATTTTACGCCCGAGGACAAGTGGTTGAGGCGGGAACAGGTTCTCAAGGCCTTGGAGAACACAGATTGAGAAAAGGCTCGAAGATGGACGCGTGGGGTTAAACGAGATGGGATGTATTATGTCACGAGATACTACTAGAGGGGCTCCAGTCCCAATTGTCCTTGACACGCTCCTTCTACGTCTACAATCTAGTCGGGGTCAGATTACTTTAATCCCGATCACAATGACTGTGGAGCAAAAGGGACCGACCTCTTTAGGAGCGGTGACACTCAGGACCACCGGATGTTCCTTACCAACAAGGACTTCGTCCTACAAGAACGTGAGCACGGAACATGTCAGAGGAGAGTAAACACTACGAACCTCGATTCGGATACCCATATTGTGGAATGCCTTTGGAAATTGAGGCACCGGGGGTACGTAAATACCTAGGAAATAAACATCAGAAACAAGGGCGTGATAAGCGCCGAACGGATCTATATGCTGTACCTGGCTCGACGGTGATTACCATCCCACTTTTCAACCTAGCATACAGGTTCTTTTGTTCAACGGACAAGTCCTGATACGCCACCAGTAGATATTAAAACCTACCGATCACCGCGACCAAGGTGTGCGGACTCATGCAAGTCTAAGTTTCATCTTGTAAGTTCCCGTCGACCCTTGCATGCTCTGCGCCCAACAAAACAAAAAAGACTGACCTATACCGATGGGATGGCTCAGGAAATGCGGGTACAATACCCTTTCCAAATCTCCCGTGCGCAGGTCAAACCCGATCTGGTTTAATTCGTTTCGCAGAAGCTCGCACGATCTGTGATGAAGCTGGTGTAGGGTGAACTCAGCAGACTCTGTACATAGATCTATGAGGGTCTTCTGGGCATTGAGGACGGCGGTGTAAAGATCTCGTTGCGGTGCACTAAATGTTCCAGCAGCAGGATAAGTGCGTGCTAAACCATAGATGGTCAGAGCGAGGCAGATATGCCAAGGATGGAAGCTGACTGATATCTGAGGCGTAGCCACTGGGATCCGCAGCTCAGCATGATGGACGAGGGTCGAAAGCAGTGTACTAACTTGTATTCGCATCCTGCGTCCATTAGGACCATCTCATCGTCCTTGATGACTTGATTATTAGATGTATAATGTATTATAAGCGCATTAGGTCTAAAGAGGGATCAACTCGGCATTCGCAAAAGGGAAATTTTAACCAATACCCTGATGCAACAACAGGTACGTATGCTAATCGTTGTGATCCGGCAAGGGTGCAGAGATATTCAAAATGAGCCGCAATTGCACTTTCGGACATTCCAGGTTGGGTGAAGCGCATGGACTGCAAAGTATGTTTTTGATCAAACCATGGACGACTTTCAGAATGGAGAGCTAGTTGACCTTGGCGAGAGAACGTCCGCTGATATCGGCAGCCGCACGCATGACCTGTTGTTCCCGCTCGCTCTTGATGACTCGCATTTTAGCAATATGCGGTGCCAAGTCGTGCCTCCGTGAAGCTGACAAAGATTCTACGACTGTCTCGTACTCTGATTTGGGTTGCAGGGGAGGAGAAAGATATCGCAATAAAGATTTGGCAGTCCGCGGCGACCGCTTCGACGAAGAGTTGGGTATGTCAATATAAATGTTGGAGTAGAGGGTAGCTAGCGACTTTAGTTGACTAGGGAAATTCTGTATAGACCTGGCGTCGTCTGCTTTGAATATGCTCAGGGCGTCGTCGAAGCCTGTCCTGGGAAACAAGGGTTGATTAAAGACTCGATCAATGGAAGGCCGGCGCAGTACCTGGCACCTTCCCACTTCTCTTTGAGCGAGTCCTTTCCACCGGAGAACAGAGTCATTCGGTATCCACGTGAAGTGGAAGTCTTCTCTGGTTATCTGTTTCAGAATGGTGTTCATGCGAGTTATGAAGCAGGGTCACCTAGGATAAGAGCTGCGTCCGGCTCTTCGAAGCCGGTGAGATACCAAAAGTCGGATGCCTGACGGAACTTGTAGCTATGGGACGC
>JBBPNU010001164.1:0-10558 GCA_038091055.1 Leccinum angustisporum
CACATTTGCTTTGAAAATTTGAAGTTTGGATGCAGAGGAAGCCTTGGCCAAACAACCCACAACATTGTAGCCCTGTTCCTCTGCACACCGGATGGATGAGCAGCTTACCGCAATAGTTTGTTTATTTGAATGCCACACCACAGTGACCGAGGCTCAGACCAACCCCACACGGCGATTGATGGCACACTCGAATGAACGTCACCTTCCGTATGATGCCCGGTAAATAATATTTTCATCAATTTCTTTCATCATCGATCATCTTTCAACGACATGGCAGATCCTCAATCGAACGACCGACTCGGACTGACCACCAATTAGGCTGAACGTGATCCTTCACAGCGCCAGCCTATCTGCCACAGAATGCCTCTCAAAGCTGGTACGTGATCAAAGCACACCTCGTCGTCATTACTTTTTTTCCATACGACTCCCGCCGAGTCCCATCTTGCAATCTTGCAATGTTCCGCTTCTTAATTTCTTGGTTTTCTTGATCCGTGAACATGAATGGATGATGCTGTAGTATTGACTTATAGAACCGGCCTACCTTGAACTTTTTTTTTTGCTCTCCGTTTCGGATCACATCATCACAACGACAAAAACCGCACGACGCCGGATGAAGCTGGCAAGCATAACAGACCGAAATGGAATAGCTCCGTCAGCAACAGATGTCTTTTGGACGAGCATCGAGAGCACGCAGAAAGGTAAGCATCATCGAATGTCTCTCTTTTCCGCCCGAATCCTGCATGACTCGCCGACCAGCCTATCAGAATTAATTAGTCGTCTCTGCTCCTTGACGGGAAAAAAATAGATCATTAACCTCTTCCCTGCGCAACCAACTCCATCGACATCATCCATTGGCATGCTACAGCAATTGGATAATGGATGTGTGTACGACAAGCAACGTCAATGAAGTTCTGGGAGAGGTCCCGCAATAGGTTGGTTTGGCATCTGAAAATATCTAAATATCTGCGGCAGGTACAAACGTATGCATCACACCGGGCCCGAGGAAATAATTGCGGGAAATGATCTCTGCTGGAAGGGAATCAGACCACTGTTCGGATGTTGCTCAAGTGCAAGCAATAACTTGCATAGGGGCCATAGTCATCCGAAGTGAGTTAGGGTTAACATATTTTACATCTAATTGATCCATGAACGTTAGGGTGCCAAGGTGAGCGAATATATGGTAGCGCAAGGGGAAAAAAAGTATCTATACTTCAACCTCGTACATGCTACAAGGTAGAGTGATCAAGGGACTAAAAATGTTACCTCCAGTTCCTATGCCATTTTATTACGACCTATTCAACGTCTGTGACCACCATACTATCGTAAGTAAAGTAAGGTAATTTCCTTCTCACCCCGTCCAACTACACATCGCGACGCGCAACTCCAATTCCACCACATGACACTGATTCTGTGTCGCTTGCGAAAGACAACACACTTTGTTTGATCCCGACAGCCGACGAGTGCTATTGTTGGCATGTTCCACAAAGATGATCTAATCACCACATACCAATGCAAGACTGAAAGCAGGGAATGTATAAGAATGCCTGGCTTGTCATGTCGAATATCAAGGCATGCTCTTTTCAGACAAAGGAACCGCGAATGCCGGGAAACAGAATCTTCGATTGTATATCCGGGATCTTCGGCCGCAGTATAACATTGTAGGGATGTTCAAGTCAACACGGCCGCACAGTATCCCAGACTCTGCATCCCACCCGAGTCCCAAGAGGATCCTATTAGTCACGGAGAATAAGCGGCGTGGCGCGAGGGTTCACCGAAGATGAATGCGCCCATGGCATGGTTGCGCAGGGGACTTGGTTCTCTCTTCCACGTACGTAACCCACCTTCCTTCCATGAACCTCACCGAATTGGGGTACAGTATATACCAGTCGATCATATTGCACGCAATCCATAGGAATTGCGGAAAGGATTCTGGATCGAGATGGGTGTCATACTAGCCATGCAATGAGCCATCGACCACCGATGAAGCAACTGCAGTCGCATACGGGGACTCCATCGAAGGGGATCTCGTTGCACGACATGACTCGTAGCTATGCCGTCTCCTGGGACCAAGACTCTGCCAATCGCTCCGACTCAACGAACGCCCTCTCAGGCTCATGAGAAGGAATGGGAACCAACTCAGGCGGACGCATATACGGCGTGCTTGCATGGAGAGCCTTCCAGATCTCGGACTCGCTGGAAATGGCTCAGAACGATCTGGCAGGGAAGCCAGAACGTGACTTTGGGTTCGCACTCGGGCGATGGAAGATACGCTCACGGAGCGCCCTCGAACGACGTTTCGGTAGGAGAATCATGGACACTGATCATAGAGATGAGTTCTGTTGAATCATCTCATTTACGTCCGCTTGGAAAGAAGCACCTTCAATGTGGAGCGAAGATAGAAGGCTACATACACTTGACATACACCAAATACCATTTGACAGTGAATTTGCCCACATTTGTTCCTAACCCCAAGCAGGAGCTTTGTCGGATGAAAATGTGAAACTTTGTGAACTCATCGACCATCACAGACCCTGCTTAAGGTAGAATCTCGTCATGTATGAGTGCAAATGATTGAGTGGACCATTCTAAGACATGTTGGGATCAGAATTTTGGCGGTGGCGCACAATGCTTCCCTCGGTAAAGATTTCCCGTTCGGCACCCTCTCTGATGGTTGCCATCAGAGCGGTCGCGAGCAGAAGGCAAGCCGAGAAAGTTTGGTGACTTGCCTTCATGTCCTCGATACCCTCTCAAATAACGGTCTCGGAAGTCCTACCAGATCAACATTTCGCCTGAACCACCC
The DNA here is from genome assembly GCA_038091055.1 of Leccinum angustisporum. Lineage (NCBI taxonomy): Eukaryota > Fungi > Basidiomycota > Agaricomycetes > Boletales > Boletaceae > Leccinum > Leccinum angustisporum. The sequence continues at coordinate 2,801 of JBBPNU010001164.1, forward strand.
TTTCTGGTATCACCCGATCGGCGTACAATGATGTACAGGACGACCCGGCTATGTCGTATATCCCGGTAAGTCAGTAAAAGATTCTCTGCACTTGATTGCGCAGTGCAGGACTGCGCCGACTTTTCGCGCGAAAGATCCGTTCTGCCCCGAGGCTAAGGTGTCACGTAGAGAGAGGGCCTTGACGAGCTGCAATGTGTACATGCTCACACAGTAGAGTCTCCGCTGATGAAGATCGATTTCCATCATCGGGGGTTGTGGTTACTAGTAGGGTAGGAAGGTCATCGAACGTACGCAAGGGATCGTAAATGTCCAGACGGAAAGTTAGGACAACTATCAGCAGCGAACGAAACGGCTGCAGATTCTTCCCAGAAGATTCGGTGGGTTGTGCACATTGTCCTCGTGAATTTTGACTTACTGACCCAGTGGGCCGTCACTTGAAGTCAATCGGAGGCGTGTAGCGTACGTCCGAACGAAGTAGTGAAACTCGCAAACATGTGCGGAGACAAGAGGGATGGGAGTTGCGGACGCAAATGATCGTCACCGTTTAACAAGACTCATCCAGAAAATTGCACCTGCAAAGTTGGGTGCGGTGTTCTTGACATGTTGCACAGTTCGACCATGTGTTTTCAACTTCTGTGTTGTGCAACCGTCGGCAAAACATGATAGAGTGCCGCTATGGTTATGCCCTCCATCTTCTCCCACAGGACGGTCGGCGCTGAGCTTGGACGCATCTCCGCATCGGGACGGGTATCGTATAATACAAACCGTCGATCTAACTTTTTCGGCATACAATGAGCCATGGGCCACCGATGAGATGTTTGCCAAGGTTAGAAACGAGTTCATCATAAGAGATCTCAACGCGTGAGACGACTCGTAGGCTGTAGCTGCCGCGTCTTCTCATTCCACGACCGTGCCAATCATTCCAACATGACGAGCGGCCGGAGAAGTGACTGGGGCGGTAGCATGAACGGTGAATTCGCGTGCAGAACCTTCTAAAGGTCAGTCTCATGAATGATGGCGTAGAAACACTTGGAGACCTACAACTTGGAGTAGTAGGGATTTACCGTTCAAGATGTTGTTTGAGCCTGACTAGGCCGATAGAAGTTAGACTTACAGCTCGCCATTGGAAGACGTCTCACGCACTCGCGTAGCCAAGAGCGATCTGGGATGATATAATGGACGACGTCGTGCAGGGACCTGCAAAGGAAAACATTTGTGATTACGTAATCATTACGTCTTGAACTTCGGATCAGTCGGATCTAAACTCACGATCGTGAGGCTGGACCATCGAAAGTTCGAATCCGTCCATGCGCTTGTGTGTTGCCCCTCGCTGTCGACAACTCAATGCTGTGCAGTGAGGCGTTTCTGAAGACTGACCTATGATACGGGCAGAGCGGAGGATACAAATCAGCAGCTGGTTCGCGGAACTCCGCCACCAGCTATCCTGGTGCGATCTAAATCTCAAACGTATAATACACACCTGCCACCACTCACAATAAAAGATCCAGTCGACTCATCGCAAGGCACGAGCCCCCCTGGTGGGACCAGGTCCAGATTGCATCCACCCTTACGCAAGCAGGTGAAATGCGGAATGGGGACGGGCCGTTCGTCCATCCGAGTCACATTTCCAATGAAGTTATGCATGTATGTCAGGCAAAAATGATTACATTACAAGGAACCCAGCCACCGTATCGCAGGAAACAAGACAAAAATCAATGACGTACAATGCAGAGGTAAAGGCGCTTTGGAACGAATATCAATAGCAAGACCAGGTTTCTACAGGGAGCACGGGCTAGTGATGGAAGAAAAAAAAGAAAAAAAAAACAGCATCGACATTGATATGATTGGGGATGTATACATGTTGCGAGAGGGTAATACTAGAACTCGAAAACGTGGAATCGTAGGGTACGTCGGTAGGGGGGTCGTCAGGAACATCCGCTATGAGCGTAAAAAAGGTAATAATATGTGACAAGGAAAACAAAATGTCAGACGTCTTTGGCCAAGGTTTTAGCATGTCGAGAACCATCAAGCAAGGCTAGGCAACTGTCTGCACAAGAGGTCTGTGCGCGATTTCTTCTCCTACATCGGGAACCTCATCAATGAGAACAGGAACATGTGCGCATATCGAAGAAGAAAAGGAGTTGCCCACAAGTCTCGATCCAAAGCAGAAACAGAAGTCGACTGGGATCTCTTTTGAGGAGTGATGAAGAGAGGGAAACCAGACCAGACACAATCACAATTTCATCAGCCCTCAATCGTGCTGAATCGACTCGTATGCAGGCGGTATCTCCCTCGGTGGTGGATGGTCCTCGGCCGGCGCTCTACCGGCATCCTGATGAACAACCACATCCTCACTGCCTTCAGCCACCTCTTGCTGTGTTGCCAAGCCCAGCCCTGTACCCTGCCCATCACGTCCCATCGCTTCGCGTTCCTTTGCTCCCCTTGCCGACGAGGTAGTGTGGCTTGTCGTCGAAGGTGGGGGAGAACCCCGGTGATCACTCCAGCCGATAGAACCGGAGCCGTACATATCGGAGGGTGGCGATCCAACGCGAGGTGGTCCAAATGCCCGAGACTGCGGGTCGACGACGCCACCAGCCGCAGCCTTGGAGGATGGGTAAAAGTCGGTGCTATTCTGTCCACTCGTTGCGGATGAGGGGACGGCAAAGTATGACGATCCACCCATTTGGCGCATGGTCGAGCTGTCCCCGTCGGCGGCGTAGGGGTGTGGGAACGGGGTCACGTCGTCGGCGAGGTCGACATGTGGGAGCGTGCCACCCCCTCCCGAGTGCCCGATGACACGATCGGGGTCAAAGTTGCCGTCGAATTCGTCCTTGCGAGCCCGTCTTCGCATACAGAGGAGAAAGAGGATTATAATGGCGATACCACCAACGCCACCAACAACGGCGCCAACGATAACTCCGATGTGAGAATTGCTGTTGCCCGTGGGTGCTGGGCTGATTGTGGTGGTGACGACGGTTGGAAGGGTGGTAGTAACATAGACGACTGAACCAGCAGGATCAGTTGAGCTGGCGGAGGAACATCATCAAGGGATATATGGAAGGCGGAAAAGAAAGGTCATACGCAAATGTTGTCGTCACCTGGGATGTAGAAGTGGATGTAGTGAATGCTGACGGAGTGGTGGAGGGAGTGGAGGTGGTGGACGAGGACGAGGACGGCTTCGGCGTATCAACGGGTGTTGTCGTTGTGGTTTGACCTACCGGAGTCGTCGGTGGAGTCGTCGTGGATGTGGTGGTTGTCGTTGGGGGGGTGGAACTAGGGGTGGTTGTAGTGCTCGAAACGGAGGTCGTGGACGTAGTAGTTGGGGCTGATGAGGGTGTGGATGATGAGTCAGTACTGGTGCTGGATGTGGAAGTAGAAGAGGAAGAGGAAGATGATTGAGAGGAAGAAAGAGAAGTAGTACCCTGGCTCGAGGTCGGGACCACCGGTGGGGTCGAGCTTGGGGCCAAGCTCCCCGCATTGGAGGACATGACGGGTGTCGGAAGAAAAAAGAAAGAAGAAAGAGGAGAAAAAGAGGAAGAAACGTAAAGGAGGAACGAAAAAGACGTGAATGTCGGTGGCGTAGTCTGAGCCGGTGCAACGACAGTGACCCAACGTGGGGTACGAGTACGTAGCAGGTTCGAACTTCGCGCTCGCGCGCAGCATCGCGCCAATCAATTTGAATAATCCTGTACTTGGTGGGAGAGACCCATCAAACACGAGGGCCGGCCAGGGACTCGTTCCGACTAGGTAATCGAAGCCCCCCCCTCCTCGGCCGCTCCCTTCCGAAATCGCTGTCATCATCCAAGCCAACATCGTAACAAATCGTGACGAGACGATAAGACTGCAATCATACACGTGTGGAACACTCACTTGACTGGCTGGACATTGCGGGACGAAGGAAAGAGCAAATGCAGGCAAAATTCACACAAGTCAATTACTTAAGTTTCTGACAGGTGATATCTTGAAACAGTTTTGCTCCATTTTTTCACGATTCACCCGCTGCGCACCGGTCTTGCGTCCCCGCCGCGGGCTATTCTAGTCGTCTTGTCCCCATGTCCCATGTGCTCCGAATCCACCACCCATAATTTTTGTGAATCGATGAAACTCATAAATGGTCTGCCCAGCTCCGTTCTTTTCGCTTCAAGACGGCCCTTTGTACGTACTTGCCGCGTTCCAAGAAAACTCAGCTATCCTATTCTGCTCCGTACTCTCCACATCATTAAATGGGTTATCTATCTCCCCCCAAGCGACAAAGGCCTCATGTACAGCCTTGGAGCCTCAGATCTCAGATCTGGGCGCAAGCCGCTTCAGCCATTCAATGCGGTGACCCGACTACCATTTTCAACCCCCGAGCGCTGAGGTACATCCAGGGACATTGTCAAAGTCTACGATCCAGGCCAAATGACAGGCACAGACTCCCTGCACAAGAAAAAATTCAAGATCATCAAGCGACCAAAGCAGTGTAGATCATGCCAATCACAATGAGCCTGAGTGACCCTGGGGCGATTTACATCGAGCGGGCGTAGATTTTGAGACCCACTGCCCCCTGTCTCGCACGCCGTTCCTGCCACCCTAGGAATATGACAGAAACTCGGCGTTGGACTGTTTACAAAACAAGGCTAAATTGCATTGCAAGGGCCGCTATCGATCGGACGACGAAGCCTACTTATTTAAGCCTAGCCGGAATTGCATGGAAGATATAAAAAAGGCGGAACAACCAACGCACGGCGTATCATTACGGGTCTGAGATCAAGAACACCACACGTCACTAGAGCGGCAGTTCATCGTGAGATCACTACAGATTCATATCGGGAGGCGCACCTATTACGAGGCACTGCTTGTCCCTGGGAGCTGGGAGCTGGAGGCAAAATCGGAGTCCAGGTGGGTGCGTATCGAAAATATTGGCAAGCACCGCATCCTGGATGAGTTCAGTGGATTTTCCGCTGAACAACGCGATGAAACTTTGGCCCCGATCTAGGTAGAAGCAGGCTAGACATTGTCGATTTGAATCACAAGTTTCTTATCACAGACATATTGCATTGTCAATCGGGCCATGCAATTGCTTGGCCATTGGAAGCCACAACCATTGTGCCTGGCAGAAGTCAGGGTAAGAGACATATCACATGGGACGCACTTTTATCATTATCACAAATATTTAGCTGGTCACAGAGAAGATAGCCGAGATACGTGCTGACCGGTGCGCACTAAAGCCACGCAGTTGCGGCGCCGGTCACCTTACGGAATGGAACAAAGTGGACAGAGACGCCAGATCTATGGCGAAAGATCCAGACATGGCTCGTGTCCATTGTCGATGATTGTTTTCCCGGGCCAGCTGTTAGTTGCCGCCAAGTTAGCGTATCATTTGGGCTTTCAAGCATCCTCCCTGTCACTTTCTACCATCTCTCTCACCTTTTCATCCTGGAAGACTGGGACAAGACCCATGTAGACATCCAACAAAACGTGCAGCTGAATGGATGTGTGAAATCAGGAAAAGTCCTCCACACTGGATCCTGGGTGGCACAGTGTGCTGTACTGCCTGTATGAACTTCGGCACCGAGGAACAAAACTCTCAGGGAGGACATAGAGACTTGCTCCGCCTCCAGGATGAATGAACAAACGAGCGCCTTCCGCATGGCAGAGAAACACTGGTATTTTACCATGGGAGGTAGTTGGTAATAGTGATGATTGACTGAATAAGTTGATTTAATAGTGCCCTCGACACGTTCCCTGGAGTTCAGGCAGCACGTACCGCTTTCGTGATATACATCCAGGGTTTGTTGCGGCCGTTGGCTCCGAAGTCCGAGGAAGAGGTACCGAGTCCCGACTGCCTGAACCCGCACAGCCTGGGACGACGATGGCGATGGGACCGGTCCGCGGATCAGGACTTTCCCTGAACTGAATGCGTGGTTGCGTTGGTGTTCATTGGCACTCGAACGTGTGATTAGATGATGTAGCGTTCTGAAAAGTTTGAACGAGTCACCTTGAACGAGTCACCTTGGCAGCTTACCCTTACCTGGCTTACCTAACAACAAGTGACTCCTTCAATGAACCTCCTGAGTGCAAGGCTGCTGGCACTGAGTGCTCACTGCTCTGCTAATCTCATGCCAAGAAAATGTAGCACAGCTCAACTCGTCCTCGTACCTCAATATCTCGGCTCGTGTATAACTTGTTGACAAGTCCCTCTGTCAATCTGTCAGAAGCTCGCTCACGTCCCCTCCAATATTGTTTTCTTCCTTTATTTGTGAGTCGACCGGGGCACTGGTTTGTTTCACCACCGTTCGACGCTGATATATCCGCGGGAGTCTGGGTAGCGCGAACAATTCCGGGAGGTGGTACATCCATGTGCGAGTGGGAAACTCCAAGTGGTACACTTGCCTGTGATGCCCGTCGGGCCCCCCTTTATAAGCATCAGGTTTGTAGCAGTGTTTGTACCCCAAGTCCCCGACTCCTAGTGAGCAAACAGGTGGTCTTAAAGCCCAGATGAAAACCATACCAGTGGCTTCCAGTACTGTTCCACTCATACAAGGTGAGATCAAGTGAGGTAATATATATTTTGGTCATAACATCGAAGCAGCTACTAAGCTATCCCGGATTGTGTAGCTTGAAAACTGTCACTATCATTGTGGAGTCGTATCAAGTTGCAGTGGGCGCCGCTTGTTTCCCGCCAATTCCTTTGCTGCAGCCATCGCTTTCGATTGTGCTCGACAGTTGTTCATTCATCTTGCTCGCCTGGGTGACCTTCCATCCTCTCCTGGTGGCATCTGTACCCTCGACGTGCCACTTGTAGGCCGTGCGCTAAAGGAAGAACCCTTTAAAATAGTCATACATTTATTATCTGCCGGGATCTCTCATCCCCCGGCCATTATCTGATACACACCGTGGCATGTCCTTGTGGCGTGCACTATGGCTGATCATCCATCATCCATGCAAGACGGTAATGCTGCAGATGCACCCGAACTCTCAGGCTAGGTCCATGTCGCGGTTGCAGGAAGCGGAATTGCAATTGCGCAGTCGTTCTTCCTAGTTCTTGCCTATGACGTCTCTGCCCAGCAAGAAAGACGAATTATCGGCACTCTTTCAGGATTCCGATCAACCGCACGATGCCAACCAGCAGACACCACTGACGAATGTGTCTCGAATGCTTTTTCAACATCTGATAACGATAAGGGAGTTGGGAAACTGGGATATCTTTATCTTGAACTTGGCTATGACAACTGACGTTGCTTTTCAATCGCTACATCCTGCAGGTAGATACTGTGTCATAAAGCGTACTAGTCCGGTTGTTCATGTAGCATACTTTGTTGATGATAGAACGTCCTTAACATTACGATCCGCATTCTTTGAAAGCATTCGGCAACTGGCTGCTGCATGAGATGCGAAAACTCCACTGTGAGTCACACTTGAAATAAATCACTATGAAATTTGTTCATGTTGCCGCCGCTAGCCCCCTCTCCCACATACACAACCCGCTAATCCAACGGAACACTACCAGCCAATGAGTTCATCGTCTTTTGGTATGATCCAAGTGATCAGACCCGATGATCCACCAAATTCTCGTAAAACTTGTACGCGATCTTGTTCGTCTGTGCATCGTCCACCGCCCCCCTGGTATTTTCAGAGCAACCCGATTCGTTGACATCCTTGCAATCGCCCATCCAAAAATACGATCCAATTGCACCATTTCGGTTCACTTCAGCTAGAACGCTGCGCAAGCTCAGCGCGCGTGCCTCACGATGACGTGAGGAAGATCAAAGTGTT
>JBBPNU010001165.1:0-10555 GCA_038091055.1 Leccinum angustisporum
CTTCAACTCTACGTTCCTAGTAAGTTTTCTACTAGAGTTATTCCTCCCTTCTATTGTTCTATTCGAGAACCCTCGGCTGCGCTGTTTGAATATCCATATAGGATTTCAAAAGCTCCTCGCCTGGAGTCGTGCTAGCGGCGAGACCGAAATCAACAAACTAACCGCTGCGCAAATCATGTCGTATATATTGATTATTTGCAGTGTTGGGAGCATTATCATCGGTCTGGCCATATTCAAGCAATACATACCGGGGTGCCGATACCCCATTGCGCGCAGTAAGCGCAATCGCTCTCGATTTGCTACCGGGTTAACATCTCTTGCTTCTCGCAGGTCGTGGTGCTAAGGCGGATTCTGAAAGAGCCGCTCGGTCTTGAAAGGCTTGCCATCATATGCAGTCTTCCATACGTGCTACTGATGTGGAGGTACGTGATGTGTCCTGAGAGACTCTGTCTTCAGGTGACTGAAAAGGACCTGCACGGAACAGTCTGTTCGCTTTCCTCGCATCGTTTGCTATTATCGTTTACCAGGACACGGGAATTGGAGTACGGATTCTGGTCAGCCTGGCGCTCTTCTTCGTCGTGTTCGCCCTCTTTTTCTGCATGCACACCGCCGTGGCGCACTGCAAGGAAGACCAGCAGCCACCGAGGACACCGCGCAAAAGCGAGGTTGTCTACGATGAGAAGCAGACGGTCTAATATAGCACGTCACGGTCGAAACACCTTTTACCTTGATGCGTCCATAATCCATGTCCATGTTCCATCGATTGATTGTACACCGGCTTCCGCTACCCCTAACATGTATGGACAGCGTTGTCGATAATTCGGATGAGGAGGCCGAGTTGATGCTTGGGGACCGTGAGGCACTAGATTGGGAGGAAGACTCAGGCAGTGATTCCTCGGAGGTGGAGAAGAAGATCAATGGTAATTACACTTCAGAGGACGAAGGTAATTCTATGGACATGCACGATGGGTTAGGTAGCGATCCAGAATGGATCGATGATGACTAGGCTATATACTATTGATGCTCTAATACCCATCCATGCCGAGCGACTGCAATTCTAGCCACAGTGCTGAGATGACCGGGACTCGACAATTTTCGTGACAACGTTTGGATTCTGGAGAAAGCGGACTCGGAAGAGAGAGGTCCCTCAGGCTATATACCGCCTGGCAGCACCTGTGGATTCTCCTGTTGCGATAGCTGGGAGAGTGATTCACGCTGGCCATCAACACTGCCCATCCTGTATTGAATGTATCAAATGGAATGTAGTTGCATGGTTACCCTCTCCAGAGATGTAGTGCACAATCGTAGGACGAAAAGCTTGCAATCAGCGATCAGGGCGATCGTTCGTACGTGAAATCAGAGTCGTCGTCGCCATGATCGAAATCGGTGTGAGGATAGTTGGGAGAGAACAAGATTACGCACCCTAAGCGTTGGTGAGATTCACGAGAAGACCTACATCGACGGCTGGGAGCAACTCACCTGAGAGGGCCGCATCAAATATGCGGTGCGCAAAGCCGAGCATGTCGGGCGGGAGTGCGGGAGGCGGGCTCGTCGGCGGCGGGCTCGGCGATTGATGGCAGCAGCACTCAGTCAGATCGACAGCAGGTCCCAGTCGGACATTAGAAACTTTAGCGGCTCTTCGTCGGTACTAATCGGACTCGTTACTAGTACTATCACCTCGCTTTCTCGCTCCTTTCATCGTCAACGATGTAAAATCCCTCCGTATCAAGTGCGCACGCAAGAAGCCGATCGCGACCTTCCCAGTCCGCTCGGCTTCCACTCTTGCGACAATTCGCATGACAGCGATCATTGCTCGTCCGGCTCTCGACTTCAAAGTTCCAAAGCGACTCGACAGCAATGGACCAGCACTCCTCATCTTGCGCCCCAACTCGTCCAAGCCACACCCATCTCCTCACTACCTTGTTCGCCTGCAAGACCAAGTACTCCGCGGGCAAGTGCGACACCGTGTGGGATTTCGTGCGCGGGGTGTGCACCGAGGCACCGGTTGAGCGTGCGTGGAGGGAACTCGCGGACTCGGCGATCAACGAGCGAGATGAGAAGGAGAGGTGGGGCGGGATCGAGTATTGGTTCGTGATGGGTGTGTGAGTTCGTGTCGCGACGGTTCATGTCAGACACGAGGCCAAGCTCTACGACGACGCGGTCGAGCGATCAATGTGAGTTTTTTTTTCCTCGTCACCTCTCCCAATTCACCGTGTCCCTCTCTCCCAGCCTCGAAGCAATGACCCACGCCGTTGCGTCGGATGGGGTGAGATCGGCCTAATCTCCCCGGCCTCATACGCGACCCACAACTCGGTTGAGCCCACAAGCCCCGCTGCCTCTGCCCCAACCCGTAACGACCTCCACAAACCGCGCTCCCTCCTGGTCTGCTTCGGTGTCAACGCCTGGGCCGTACGCAAGAGCCACGCCCCGCCAGGATCTCCGGGCAGTGTTGTACCACCTCCCGGTCCATATGCGCGCGCGACTCCGCCCCCTGGTGCTACGGGTCCCGCTGGCCTGGCGCAGCATCCGACTCAGTATGCCCCTGCCCATCTGTGGAATATACCGGTGCAGCAGCAACAACCTGGGCCGTACGCCCCGCCGCCTGAGTAGCTGGTTCCCACTCGTGCCCACGTCGCTGGCGACGAGTCCACCCATACCGATGCAGACGCTTCTGCAGGCAAGAAGCGCAAGTGTCCAACGGACGAACAGCCCTTTCTTCGGTTCCTGTCCCTTTTTTCTAGCCATTTAGGTCCATCTGCCCTCCTCGGCGTACAGCCTACTGTTTCCAGCGCTATGAATTATGGGGAGGACACTTCTTCCCGCGGTTTCAGTATCTTACGTCCGACCATCGAGTTTCCGCTCGACGAGATCCTCAGCAACGTCGATCCTAATGATGACGATTTCACTGCTTCATTCAATGACAGTATCCCTCCCGATTTCGATGTTCTCATGCAAGAGCCCGCCATTCCTGCTTTTCCCGTCGCGGAATCGCAACCTATCCCCCATGACGACAACGAACCGGACCCTGCATCGCTTCCTCCTTCTCAACCTGTCCAGGAGCCCCTCCCCAAACTATCTCCCCGGCCAAACTTGGCCCCAGCGGGGGAACAGGGCAAACGCCCCAATCTTACCGTCAAGACCCAGAATGCTCCCACCACACGGTTGTGGCCCGGGTGCCACTGCCACCATCGTCAATTCGGCGGTTCTTTGCGGGAATGGCAATTCCGCTCCTGGCGGGGTCAAGGCCGAATGTTCGAACTGCGGCGCTACGCACGCACCCCTTTGGCGCCGTGGTCTCGATGACGAGCTTAACTGTAACGCATGCGGCTTGTATTGGAAGTTGGTATGTGATTTCCCGGTCACCAATGCGCATACGACGAGACGATCCATGGTCCCTTGTAGCGCAAGCGTCCCCGCCCGAAAAGCATGCTCGCCAATCATGGCGAGGGCCGCACCCAGGCTGCTCCTCGTCGGTCAAGTCGCGGGTCGAGGAAGGAGGCTACCGCAAGACTCAAGGAAGCCCGGGCGCTGAGCTACACGGCCGATGAGGGACTTGATCAACCTGAACCTCGCGATCCCGTTGTTTCTTTCGTGGACCCCGAACCCGAACCAGAGGTGGAAGCGGTGGATACGGCGAAGACCGGGTCAGAATTGTCAACATCGGACTCCCTGCCTGCTGCCGGCGAATCCACCATCGCTCTTCGGGGACGACGCTGGCATTGGGCCCTTCATTGCGAGAACCGAAGCCGACCTCTTAAGCACCATGGGCGCCGCACCAGACACGGATCATGCTAACGGTGTGCAAACATTGGTCGTTCCTCACAAATTACCCAGTTGACTCGAGTGTAGTAGCTGCTACGATGGGAAGCCGTCCATCTAGCGTCGCTAGCGAACGCTTGAGTGTCGAAAACAATACATTCATCTGACGAGAGCGAGACGAACAGGCTCATCACGCGCGCGCTGGTTATTGGAGACTTACCAGAGCGCCGTTGAGCTCTATCTCAGGAGAGCGTTGGGCCGACGCTCTCCTCCTCGCCATCAAAGGGGGAGGCAACCTCCTGCAACGCACTCAAAAAGCATACTTTGAAAGCCAAACCACCGAACACCCTTACCTTGGTCGGTTCCAGAGCATTGTTACCGACGATCTGGACAAGGTATGTATATAAATATCCTTGTGCCCATGGTTGACTTACGCTGAAACATCACCCCTTGTCTTTCCCGCATCTTTCGTTTGTACCGCACCGTACAGATGACTTGTCAGAAATTCGACATATCGTTTGTGACCAACTCGGTCCCACCTTTTTTACCAGTCTCACCCACGTAGACTATTTCCTCTCTTTGAATGGTCCAGTGAGTTCACTACGCGCTTGCCTTTTGTTCCTTAGCTCAACTTTTTCACCGTCGCGTCCAGCCCTAGAACGGCAGGGTGCCGACCAAGTCCTGCTTACCATCCCTAACGAGAGTCGATGGATCAAGGCCAACCTGATTCAAGACTCGTTACGACATTTCTGGCAGGGGAGAGTGGGTGGCAGGCACCCCCCCATTCGTGCAAAGACGAGGATATGTTTCCTTCGGAATCGGCGATGTCAGTGCCACAGACGAGGATGTCGTCGTCGTCAGGGCAAAACCATCTGCTGGCCAGAAGGTGCAGAACTTCGAGTTCATTGAACGTAGAGAAACGAAACGAACAAAAGCGCGTCGCGTGCACGGGACATTGCAAGACAGTTTCAGGCGGAACTGAGGAGCGTTCGGGAGAGAAGAGGGGCTAAAATACGGAATGCAAAAGTGGTTCAAGACGGGACGGATGGATGGATGGGACGCGGGACGCGTGGAAGGCTACAAAAATGGGCGGGGAGAGGGGTACGAGGAGGGGCGTGAACGGGGGTTTCCCGAGGGACTGAAGCGGGGACGGAAGATAACATCGACGAAGGTCGAATAGAGGAACGTGCACATGCACTGCAAGCCTTTGACGACTTTTTCGCTGCAGAGATCGACGAACGAGATCATCATTGGTAAGTAAAAAAAAAAAGACTCTGACAACTTGAACAACGCTGACTGTCGACAAAAGATGAGGAAACAAGAGCAAAAATGGTCGGACTGGATGCGACGAAGTTAACATCATCGGACGTTTTAGATACTCTTAGATTATGACTCTCACTCGCAAAGGCAAAGACATTCCACGTCTCCCTCTCCGCGTTCACCAGCGCAGGCGCGTCACGTTCCCCATCCCACCCACCCACTTTCATCCCACCCATTGGCATCACCGGCGCTCATCTCTACATCGACCACGATCAAGCCAGCGGATACAGGGCGGATATTTCCCATCTCACCCGTGCTCACAAACGTGCTGTCGACCAGTGGCCACGCTCCTGAGACGATCCTCGCTTCGTGAGACTCTCTCCGCACTCACAGCCTTCTTATCCTCATCCCGTCACAGGTCCGGCCTCGTCGACGCATTCTTGCCGTCATCCTTCCCTTTGCTCTCGACAGCATTGTCATGAATACCAATCGCCCTTCCATGCCCTCACCGCTGTGTATGATGGTGCCACCTGTTGTCCCAGACGCCGAGGACGATACCAAGGTCAAGGCTCAGGTAGAGACACTAGTCAACGATCTTCGTTGGGCTTTGCAACACGCTCGAGTAGTCGATCTCGACATCCAAGGCAGCATCGCCGCTGCCAACGCTTCCTTCTACGACTCCCTTGCCAAGCTGCTCACCAAATCCATCAAATCAGACGCCGACATGAAGCACACACCCACCATTGACCTAACTACCTCAAGGATCTTGATGGTCATGGATGCCATTGATGGGCGCGAGAGCAGCGACAGTCTTCGTCGAGCACACGCAGTCGAGAGCCACGGACATTTGGGGAGTGGCGCTTACGGAAGACGAGAAGCAGGTCCACAGACTCAAGTCGCTGCTTTGATCGACAAGTGATAGACTTGATCGCGAGATCCGTCGAGCGAGTGAGGCAGTCACGGTGTCTAAGCAGAGTCCAAGCTACATGAATTAACTTCTCGTGTGTCGAAAGCCGAGTCGAGCAAATACGTTGTAGAGCTGGAGACTGCGCGTGCTAAGGAGGAGATCAAACGGTATCAACTACAGATCGAAAGCCTCGAGCGGGACGTCAAGCGGCTGCATGTAGCGTTGCCTCTCGTATCTGCGCAATGACTCGGATATCAGTGCGGTCATTTCTCCCGCTCGGTGGCTTAGGGTGCTGGTCGTCACGGGAGAAGTCAGAAGACAGGTGTTCATGGAAGCGAGAGGTGTTCATGATACTGGACCTGGTGGGTGTCTCCTTCTCCTTACTCTCCATTTTACCTAAACTCGGCGCCGTCCTTGTGCAAGTCGTCAAATGTGCTTGTTCTCTACACCGGCCGTATGACTGACTTCATTCCAAACTGCGCACAGCCGTTGACATCCTCGCCTTGCGCGGCCCTCCAGGCCCGTAGGGTCAACCACCAAAAGAAAGGTAACGATCGCACCCGCTCACACGTCTCGGCCCGCTGAACATGTACCCATCATCCTCCATCTTGCAGACGTGGCTACTCCAGGAATGGGAAACACCACCAGGGAAGACGAAGCGAGCCCACAGATCAGCCGCGGCTTACAAAAGCTCATTATCCGAATTCCCTCTCAGTCACCACCTCCAGATGAAGTCAGACTCAATTCCGCTGCTCTCAAGGTCTTGAACGCGGCTCAGGAATTGCGGAAAAATATGCACGACTGGTGCTTCACTTATGATTACCTGCTGCTTGCCCTTATAAAGCCTAGACCTCGTGGCTTCCATCCCTTTCCAAGCCCTCAGGGACCTCGAGCGCATATAACAACCCGCTTTTTTCCTTTCGACGTTTGTATAAAATTCTTCGAGCGGATAGATACCACGCTCCGGCCAGTCTCTTCAGTCGCGCAACTCTCCCTCGAATCAACACTGGCAGATTACGACATTTCTTCTGCGTCTTCTCCAAATGAGCGACCCATCGACATCAACGACGTTGACGTCGTTAGCGGCAGCAGACGTCCTCAAACACAACAATCTCGGGTTCGAATTTCAGAGGACGGTCATCAACGTAAAACGCAACGAAAATGGTGGCCTTAGGTGAGGTGTTTACATTGTTCACTTTATGCTGGGCGGACGGACAGCGCATAGGCGGACTCGTTGGTTTTCCCTCTGTAGTGTTTCGAATGCTGACAACGCCCGTCTATCTCCGTTGCGTCATGTTCATGTTGGACGAGTAGTGGTTCGGTATGCAGTACCATCCGGGGCTCAAGAAACAGGACGTCGTATGCGAAGTTGGAAAAAGAGTCGTGAGTCTCGAGTTCCTCTCCGTTCTTTTCCCGGCTGAAAACAAGCGCGCGTGCGGACGGTGTGTGGCCAGTCTTCCCGAAGGCTGGAGGAAGGTCGCACATCCGGATTCAGGAGTATACTACGTCAACAAGGGAAAGGTGCGTTCCATATCTCTGCTCTCCTCTGCATATACATGTACGCTCACACGACGACATTTCCAGAGCCTGTCCACGTCGTCGAACATGTTCGACCTCAGCACACGCACCCTCATCACGGAAGGCGCCGACGTACTTCGACGGAGCACGGCCATGCAAGCACTACTTGAAGATGTCCAAGATGTCCACCTCGTGTTGGACGTCAAACAACCCGACAACGGCAGCGGGGCAGCGGGTCCGCGAGGACGATCGCAGCACTTGAGCGAAGGTTCGTACATGTGTTGATCAACGAAGCCTCCGTTCCGGAGACAATCAGCATCCTGCGAGGGATACGGGAGAAATATGAGGTATACATGGCATTAGAATACTTGATAATGCGTTGATATCCGGCCACCTTCGCTCATCGCTACCTAATTTCGAGAAGGTTACCCGATGCCGCCATAAATCTTGTCGACGAAGCCTGAGCTAGGTGCGTGCCAATCATTCTATTTGTGCTCCTACATCTACCTTTTATGCGGTGTGCGAGCGGCCGCTCTGGAAGCCATCGATAAACTGCGGCATCATGGGTCACAAGTCGAGGTGGAAATCCATACCTTGAAGAGAAAAAAAGAACAGACAAGCAAGGATCGTCTTGCTGCTGCCCACAATGCAATGGCGGAGATCGATGACGAGCTTCAGAGGCTGTTTATGAGGTTGAGAGGAATCAGGTCAATAACCTCCCAAAGAGAATAGACGAGCTCAAGGCGAAAGCTGACGACGGCGAGAAGGCAAGTTTGTTTATTTATTTCTTGGGTTTCGGATGGATCGTCTGATCCTGCGTGTAGACATGACCTTCAAGCCGCTTCAGATCTTCATTGCTATCATGATGCTCTTCCTGAATTACAGAGTCGACTCGAACAGCTTCGAGCTCAAAAGTTGCAAGAAGAAGCTGCCAGCGGATACGTAGGCACAGACACTGTTACTGCAGAGCATGTAACCAAGACCATCGGCCGATGGATGGCCATTCCTGTGAAGAGAATGTCGACAGAGAATGAGAAATTGTTTCACATGGAGAAAATTCTTTTCGACTCGGTGGCCAACTTGAAGCTGTGAAGGCTGTAGCAAACGCGCCTATCTCGCAGTGGGCTCACAAATGCCCTCGCCAATGTGGGGGACGCCAAGACGTTGGTGAATCATCCGGCGTCAACGACGCATTCGCAGCTGACGGGGGAGGAGCGGGCGGCCACGGGGGTGACGGATGATTTAATTCGGGTGCGCCACAGTGATGGGAATTGGCGAGTGCCAACGAGTTTCTGGCGGTCGGGATCGAACACATCAATGATCGGCGAGTTCCGCCAAGCGTGGAAGTGCACGCTCTGCGTGAGCGGGAGTCACTATATTAGCGAGAATTGCGATCAATGGTGGTGGAATGACAATTAGTTATCAGCAGCAGAAAGCTACAGGAGTAAGTAACTGAGTTAGTCCGAGTCTCGAGAAGGTAGTCGTTAGTATGAGTCAGAATAGCTTGACTCCGCGCCCACTGCGGCACTGCCACGCATTCGCTCTTGATGTTCACCGGCACCCTCACTACACCGACCGTACAAGGGTTGCCCATGGCCTTGCCAATCTCGAGCACATCCACGGCTCAACCTGTGCTAGCCTGCCCTTCCTTTCCTCTTCCACGCGTTCGGGCAAGGTCGACATGGACCCGAAACGCCCGCTCTTGACTTTCCTCGCCTCCGCTCTCCCACAGAGTTACCCTGCCTATGGTTTTCTCCAGGGTAACACGCGCCAGCACCATCGACATCAACCAGGAACCCATTTTATTGCGGAACAAACGAGGTCAAGTCTCGCGTCGTCTGGATGCAGGTCCCCACAGACCACGGCGTCAAGCTCGAGTTGGTCCACCGTGTACGTGTATGTATGCTTACACCAATGTCTTGCCCCTTTCACATCCTACCACGTACAGTTCGAAGTCGAGATGGAACACAACTGATACGAAACCACCGTCACGGCGTCGACCCCCCACCGCATCGTCAGCGTCGTCGACTTGGCGAGCGATGCCCCGATGCCAATGCCGGTCATCACGGGGTGTGAGTGCGGACTTCAACCATCTCTTGTTGACAATTGATCGTCCCGAACACAGACGACCGTCTCCCCAACCTCGGTGCTTTCATTCCTCCGGGGTCCATCTTTGACTCGGTGGCCTCTGCACCCAAGGGAAGAGGAAGGAGACTGGGTAAAGCCATTGGGATGAAAGGAAAGTATGCAACTGACTCCGCTCAGACTTCATAGCCACTTCCGTTCGTTCCACCTCGACGTACGCGGACTACCCCATGGGTGCTTGGGCTGCCAATAACGAAAAGGGTATCAGCAACTACCCGTACTCTACCGACTTCGAGATCAATCCATCGACGTACGAGACCTTGGACAAGCCAGGTTACTGGGGTGTCCATGCCATTGGTGAAGTGTGGGCCGAGATGCTATGGGTTGTTCAGCAACGCTTCATCGCCAAACATGGTTTCTCTGAGACCCTTTTCCTTCCGGTCCCGGATACTGATGGGACGCTTCTCGTACTGAATGGAATGAAGATGCAGCCTTGCAGCCCCAGCTTCTTTGACGCCAGAGATGCGATCATCGAGGCCGACAAGGTCTTGACGGATGGCGAGAACGTTTGCGACATCTGGGAAGGGTTCGCAGAGAGGGGAGTGGGTGTGAATGCCAAGGTTGTTGGCAACACACCATGGGGTGGAGGTGTTCGCGAGAATGTAAGTCATGCCACGTCAATGTATTTAGGACTTGCGTTGACGTCTCCCACAGGGCTACAGAGTTCCATCTCTGTGTCGTCCAGGTGAGCCGGAACCGGAACCAGAGCCAGAGCCAGAGCCAGAGCCAAAACCTATTCCCGGTGATCCTGACGACTGCGACCCGGCATTCCCCTGGTGCTGGTTCAAGAACCAGGTGGGTAAGTGGGTAGCGAGGTTGCCTTGGGGCTTCAACTGTTATTATTAATTGCACCAGTGGAAACACGTTTGACGGTCGCACATCTATCTACCCGGATAAGATACCTCTTGACTACTAGGATATAGTAGATGTCGGAATCACTTGCATTGCAGTCACGATTGGTCGTAA
>JBBPNU010001166.1:0-10551 GCA_038091055.1 Leccinum angustisporum
GGTGGTGGCGGCTTTGGCGATCGCGGCGGGTCCGGTGGCGGTGGTGGTGGTGGTGGTGGAGGTGGAGGTGGGTTCCGTGGCGGTCGGGATGACGGTTACAGGTGATGGTCATTTATCTTGTTGCATTGGCTTTTTCTGACACTGTACAGGGGTGGTCGTGGCGGAGGCATTGGCTACCAGGGAGGTGGATTTGGTGATGGTCATGCTAATGGATATGGTCCTGCAGGTGGAGGGCCTGGTGGACCAGGCGGCTTTGGTCCTCCTGGTCAAGGTTATGGACCGCCTGGTGGTGGGTATGGTCCCGGAGGTGGCTTCAGGGGCGATCTCAAACGAGAAGCACCCGGTGGGTACGACGACAGAGATGCCAAACGACCGCGATATTAGTGCGGTTGGGTGAGATATATTTCTTCTGTCTTTTTTACCCCTTCGCATTCCTGCTCGGTTTGGATTCGCAGCCTCAAGTTTCAACTCTGCGCTAGGCAGGGTGTGTAAGTACCTGTTACCTCCCTTGTTGCTCTGCTGCTATCAGCGTAAGTATATGAGTATCTTATTTGTTATGGACCTGTGTTTGAGTAGGTTTTTTAAAACTTTTGGTAAGAACGATTCGGTTGTTTTTCCGACCGTTCAAGTTTTTTCGTGTCAGGTGCGCTTCCACCACCCACACCCGACGGCGCGGCCACGGAACGGGCAAACCACTGATACTTTCACCCTCTTGGGCAAAGATTGGATCTCGCGTCAAGGCTGTTCGGCAGCAACATGTCAAAAAAAAAATGGAAAAAAGAAAAAAGCGCCACAGGAACGTCATTCGCGAGTTGTTACAGTCACATGCAAGCCCGCGAAACATATCCGAAATCCTGTACGAGGCTCCGTAGCAACATTGTGGTAATCTAACAACCTCTGCGCTCCAATGTGCTTGAACAAGATTCGGTGCTCAGGGTTCCGGCGAGAGACATTCGAGTGCTGCCAAGGAGAACCGTGACTCCGGCGGTGTGCTGCTACGCGAATTACGTTGCGTCCCTATCTGAGTTTTGATATTTTACATTCCGCCAGGTCCTCTCCGGGAGTTGCTAGGCGGGGAACTGACCAGGCTAACCCTTTTTTATTCCATGTCAGCGGCTCCGGTCAAGCTCCAGCAGGCCACATATGTCTGTGGTCTGTGACGCGGTACCATTGAGCGGTAAGCACCGCCGCCTTGGCTTTCAAACCCTCCTCTACAGCCTCCTCATCTATCCATGGCAGAACCTGCGTCTGGTCCGCAGCGCTCGCGGACGGCGAGTGTTGCAGACGCGAAGGCAGAAAAAGAGAAACGGAAGCGTTCGCGCGTCACCCCCGAACAACTCGTCCATTTGGAACGATTCTTCGCCATGGATCGCAGCCCAACTGCAGCTCGCAGAAAGGAGATCAGCGACATGCTTGGAATGCAAGAACGCCAGACACAAATTTGGTTTCAGAACCGGTAGGTGACTATTTTTGCCGACTGTCTTACACCTTACCTTTTCGCAGGCGGGCAAAAGCTAAACTACAGGATGGTAAGAAGAGTCCAGGCGACAACGCAGAAACTCCTCCGGACACTCCACCACAGTTGGCCACTGGGTATGAGGAAGAGTTGCACAATCTCTTACATGAAGACGAACGTGAGTCATGACCATTCGTCCTAAATATTTCATAATGACTAGGGTTGATTTTTAGCCATCACTATCATTCCTTGCACCGATCTTTCTGTTGGCACTTGGCGTCGAGTCGCAACATCCCACAGACAACATGACCTTGTGGCATATCTGTGTGATACCAAACGCTGCCTCACTTGGTTCATCCATTCCTCGGGATACGGCTTCAAGATGGAGATCCCATTCGATAGCATCGTTGAAACCGAATTTACAAATGCTGCCCCAGGTTCAGGTCTAGCCACCTTCATCCTCTCTCGACCACCAACATTTTATTTCGAATCATTTTCGGCACCCGAGTACGGTCGAAGTACCCAGCAGCCACGCTATTGGAAAACCTGTGCGGATTGGACCGAAGATCTGCAAGCCACCAAGGTGTTGAGACATCATCTCGTGGGATCCGCTGTTCAACTCGCTCATGTGCTTCGTCACCTCAACGAGTATACACGGGCATCGGACATTCGGCTTCATTCGCCCACCTACCCCCACTCCCAAAATCCATCTCCAGTCGGCTTGGAGGTTCACCCCTCACCACCAACTGCCATTCCTGGCGCTGGGTATCATTATCACCCACAAGATGGTGTGAACCTTCACGACGAAGCAGATCAGTCGATTCACACCCGTAGACGATCTTTTCCCTCGGCTATTCCCCGTCAGCAGCCTTTTCTACACGATGGACCTGCACACCTTCCAATTGCACCAACCCCCTCTGACGTGATTTCCGAACTTAATCCTACTACACATTTTCCATACCCTCGACACCCCGCCGTCGACGTTACTCAGGTGGCTTATCCCAACTATTCAGCAAATGCTTTGACGCATAATTTCTCTCATTCCTCACTTTGTGTCGGCCGTGAATCTTCTCAGGGTCACTCTCCCCATAACTTACAACAACGACCGTACTCTGCTAGTTCAACTCATTCTTACCCTCACAGCCTTCAGCCGTCTGGGAGCACTCCGTCTACGCCGTACGGAACTCCGTCCCCTCCACTGTTGACTACCCCGTTCTACCCAGGTGGATCAGCACCTAATACCTGCCTATCAAGCCCCTACGATATAACAATACCTGTCATTTCTGTCATACCTGGCCTGTCCAACTCTCATATCAACCCCTAAAACGCCACCATAGCAATTTCAATTCAGCATGAATATTTGAACACTAATTGTTGCACTTTCCATAGTACATATTCGCGCCTTTTTCCATTCTCCACATGAATCATTGCAATCATTTCGTTGTATTCGGACATGTCAACCCACACCGCCAACTAGCATACATACTTTTTATGATTCACTAATAGTATTTGCCGTCAGCATACTCAGCATATCACTAAATTTTCGAATTAGTTTCAACAATAAACATCGGGGTATTGCCACTACAAGTGCTCGGTAAATGCTGGTATGTTCTATTGCGGTGTGAAGCATCACAAAACGATATAACGATACGAACTTGATCAAACTAACATCCGCTAAAGTTGTAATGACGCATCCTCCCTGCCATGGTTTGCTCTGTTTGTAAGCGTCCGACTCACGATATTGACTATACGAGTGTTAGACGTGAATCAAACTCGAGGGTTGGCCTGCAGGATACGTGAATAACTCACATGCCTCTAAGTAGCGATCCATGCATCGTGTCAAGCATGACTGTTGAAGAAGGAAATTCGGTAAGGGATAACCAAGGACATTCCAAACCAGATCCCTACCTCTTCCGAACTTGTCAATGACACCCCTGGCTTCGGGATGCATTTTGCGTAGCATTTTTCGGATGTTTTCTGGGTCAGAGATATCAGGTATATGTATGTGCCAAATGCATTGGAGGAGTGCGTACACTGATGAGTTCTTGCGCGGTGGCAAGATTTATCTCGGCTCGAATTGCGTTCATGACGGCCTCTTTCTGGGCGGCCATGTCAACTATGGAGGAGAGGACGGGGTCCGAGTCAGCGTTCCGTGAACTCGACGGAAACTTTGGGAGAGCTCATACCTGGCTTGCTGCCCATGGAAGGTGATCTGAAAAAGTCGGTCATAGTTTAACTATTTTACTCTGTCCGCAAGAGGGCTATTTTGAGGTCTTGGGCCGTGAATATATGACTCGTAGTAGCAGTAAAAGCCAAGTAGCTTTGCGTCACCAGTTACTTCACCGTTTCCCCTTTTGGAAACTACCGGCCCGCTATCTCAGGTGCAACGCAATACCTCTTGAGCCCACCGGGTGACTGTCGTAGAACATGGGCGCTCAAGAGTCTTCTACGAAGAATACCGAACCTCAAGATAACGCCGCTCCGGATTATTATGAGCTTCTCGGTGTTGAGGAGTCTGCGACAGCCGATGAGATCAAGGCACGACGTCTTCACTCATCCAATCCGCTTGTAAATTTCTCATCTCAGAATTATCGTAGAAAGCATTCAGGAAGCTCGCCCTCATCCATCATCCGGATAAAAACAAGGATGATATCGAGGGTTCTACGCAACGCTTCGCGGTCATTCAGCAGGCGTATGAGGTGGGTCATGCATGGGATCGAGTCTCATGTTCGCTCATGCGTATCCTTGACGATCGTTCACTCTAGGTTCTCAGTGACGAGCAGGTATGCCCCAAATACCGATATACTTGTGTATATCTTGACGCAGTGAGCCCAAGTAGGAACGGGCTTGGTATGACTCCCACAAAGCGTCCCTAGGACCCGAGCCGGATGCAGATGCAGTATTCGAGGACATCCAAAGGGGTGCTCCACCTCCCCGCGCTCGTGATCGTGGTTTGACAGTGCGACACTTGACTCAGTTCTTCGATTCCACCAAGTGGTCTGGATTCGACGACGACCAGAACGTGCGTTTCGCTTTTTGTTTTCGTGTGACCGGGATAACCTCACGACGATCTTCTTTCAGGGATTCTTCACCCTTTATCGCAATCTGTTCTCTAGGCTTGGACAAGAGGAGGCTATGCTATCGGATATTGAGTATCCGCCGTTTGGCTACTCGACGTGGTCCTGGTCGTCTTCGACGACGCCGTCTGAGTCTATCAGGACTTTTTACAATGCATGGCTAAACTTCTCTACGCTGAAAGAATTCATGTGGATGGATCACTACAATACAGCAGATGCGCCTGACCGGAAAGTTCGAAGGTGAGACATTCAAGTCGTGGACGGGAGGGCTCTGTGACACTGATCCATCTATAGGTTGATGGAGAAAGAAAACAAGAAGGCACGGGACGACGCACGAAAGGAATATAACGAAACAATAAGGGTATGTGTTTGAGCCAGCACTCTATATTGAGCAGACTCATTCTTCGGAATCGGTAGTCTCTGGCAATGTTCGTCCGAAAACGTGACCCACGTTACAAGAGCCATCTCGCTCACCAAGCACGAATGAATCATGTCAAGGCCAATGATCCCAAGACATCATCGAGCTCCAAGTCCACGCCCCGAAAAACACAAACTAACAATACCCCCTACGTCGAGCAAGAATGGCAAAAAGTGACCAACGACCACCAGCACGACGATCTCGAATGGGCCGCAGCAGAAGGAGGGGATCCGGAGTTATGGGAGTGTGTTGCATGCGGGAAATCATTCAAGAGTGAAGCCGCCTGGAACAGTCACGAGAGAAGCAAGAAGCACATGAAAGAGGTTGAGAGACTGAAGAAAGAGATTGTGGAAGAAAACGAAGAACTCGGGCTATCAGCGGAAGGTTGGGATGAGGAGGAACAGGACCACGTTCTTGAAGTTGATGAAAATGATGTTCCGCCGTTAACACCACCCGAAAAAACCGAAAGCGATGGTTCAGATACGCTTTCCGCGCATCATTCTGAAACTGTTGATGTCCTAGAGGATGAAATTGTTTTGGGGGAGTCATCACCTGCAGACAAGGAACATCCTAAATCTGATCAAATGACCGCACGTGACGGCGAAGGATTAACCCCAGAAATCGGATCAACACCGCAAGAGTTGTCGAAGAAAGAAAAGCGGAAATTACGAGAGGCAAAAAAGGCACAAGCTGCTGAGACTGGCGAGACTGGAAAAACAGTCAGTCAATTTGTTTGTTGCCAACCATGTCCTGATTATCCGTTAGGTCTGCAATGTCTGCAATGGAACTTTTAACAGTCGAACTAAACTGTTTAATCATATCCGGGAAACAGGGCATGCACTTGCTCAACCAGATAATACTAGAGCGCCGCAGATTAGAAACGGCAAGAAAGGCAAGAAATAATTAGCACTAGAAAGGACATACCAACGATCAGAAATTATACTGCTGTACAGCTTCCCTTTATTCATCCCATCAACTGTGAGACATCTTCTGGTGGGTACTTTGTTTGTGAGAACGTCAAAAGTCTGCGGGATGGTCAACGGTTGTTCAGGATAATAAAGATCAAGGTACCGTTTCAGGCTCTGAATGTACTTCCGACTAACTTCGTCGTTGAGCACGTGTGCTACTTGATCTGTGGAAATCTTCTCTCGTGCTGAACGTTCGTGGATACTAGGAAATGAGGCGAAGATAAATATAAATATAAACATAAATAAGTTTGGAAGCAGACATACCCGACCATGGTCACACCTATGGGCCATGGTGCGTTGCCTATCGATAATCTGAGATAAGCATCGTTGGCCTTTTGGTATTGTCGTTTTTGCATGTGGTGGACAATCTCAGCCATGCGAGCCAACACGTCTGAAGGTAATGACTTGTGATCCGCTGAGTATCCGAGCGAAGACAATTCGCGAACAACTGACGTACTCTTGAACGCAGTGACTTGAAGAGCGGTTTAAGGTATTCCGCAGACTGGACTTGGGTTGCGGCTGCTAGCTTTCCTTGCGTAGCCCTCTTAATATGCTCTGTGAAAGGAGATGAGCTTGACGAATCCAAGAAGTCACATTTCTCACCTGGTCTTTCGTCCATGGCTTCCTCCCATTCTTTAAGAGTGCGTTTCAGTGCATAGTAGATAAGCGGATATAGCCTGTCTGGGTCGGTCTTGATCAAGTCGAGGTCCAGAACGCCTGTGCTCGGTTCCTCAGCACCATCCTTTTTCTTCCCCTTGCTCTTATTCCTAAGCTCTCGTTCTACGTTTTCAACGTCTTCCAAGGCCTTTTTGAAATCGTTCTGGCCACTCTGATGATCATCTCCCCTTTCCTCAATTAGCTCCAACGCACGTAGACGTAGCCTCCTGTCCCTGTCGGACTCGGCGAAGAGCCGGATAGGTTGACCTTTGGCACGAAGTCTCCGGATAGTCTCCTCGTTCGAGATATTGAAAGAGGACTCGGGTATCGGTGGGCTTATTTCTCGGGATTCGACGGCAGGGGTGGAGGAATCCGACTTGGGTAGTTTCTACATCCCATTTACATGTAAAAGACGAATTGGTAGAATGCAAGGAAGGATACCCACATTTGCATCTGGCTGCGCCCGTTCAGTAGCAATAACCTCCGGCTTGCTTCCAGCCTGTTCCTGCGTAGCTGATGCTCGAGGCTCTTGCATAGCTTTCTGCTCCTCTTCATGCTTGATCCTGTCGATGTCTCCTCGTCGCATGTATTTCGTTGGCCGAGAGCTGACATTGGTCTGTATATTCTTTCGTTTAAGCGCGATTTCGGCCTTGAGAGCGTCCATAATTGAATGATGGAAGGACACTGGTATTGTAGGTAGTTCGCTATACCGTGACAGACTTCTAATGGGCGAACTTGAATGAAATGTCAAATGAGAGTAACCGGTGGCTTATATAATGCAACATAGAATCCGTTGCACTCCGACTCGCTCGTCGTCTTTCCACCAACGGCTTGTACTTAACAATGTCTGAATCCGATTTGTCAAGGTGATAGCCATGTACTCTGCTCATGCGACCGGAGACCTGATTTTTTTTACAGCAAGTACACCCTGCAGACCGCAGGCTTTGACGGTTAGTTGAAGTGAAATCCGGTGAAATTACCCTCTCTGACACCCACACCCGTCTCAGCCCGCTTCCCGAATACGAACCAGACAAGGCACTGGTATGATTAGATATCTAGATTATGTGGGCTCGTGGGCTCAAGCGTCGATGCAGCTTCCAAAACTATACCGATTACTTCAAATGTGTCGCCGCCAAGGGTGAAGACTTTGTACCTTGCAAGCAGTTCAAGAGGGCATATAACTCTCTTTGTCCAAGTGAGTGTTCTAGGTCGATGTGTAATATCTCATCGTCTCATTTCTGAACCGCAGATGAATGGGTATGGCACAAACATCTGGTGTACTGTTTGACTGCTGAGCGTTCTCCACAGATTAGCAGGTTCGATGAACAAAGAGAGAACGGGACGTTCCCTGCCTCCTTGGAGCCTTGATAGATAGAGACACCATTATGTAGAGTAGTGTGTTGTCAACAGCGTTAGAGGGCCGCGGTGTGGCTGGATTTGGTAAAAACATGATGCGTTGGATTCCTCGATCGGCTCGACCTCCGGGGGCACGATACATGAATCCACGTTCACCACGATTTCAAGAGCATAGCTTGACCATTCTTCACACATCTTGGTTCAAACGTTCACCCTGCGCTAGACTTCACGATGGACAACGTCAATCTCAATGCTTTGACTGAAAATGCAGCGAGACTTGGTATGCGCATTCAAGAAACTTTCAGCGAGCACACCCGGGATCTCTCCATATCACGCGGTGGTGCATCTATCTTCGACATGCCGGATGACAAGGTCAAAAACATCGGGAAACAGCTCGACTCCAGCAGCGACAGGGAGAAGCTTGACGCGATGAAGCGTCTCATAGCCGTGAGTGCATATACCTACAAGGTTGAACGCCGTCCGCACCAACAACGAATCGTACCATAGCTTATTTCCAAAGGTCGCAATGTCTCGAACTACTTCCCCCAAGTCGTCAAGAACGTCGCCTCACAAAACCTCGAGATCAGAAAACTGGTTTATATATACCTCTTGCGCTATGCCGAGCACGAACCCGATCTTGCCCTGCTTTCAATCAACACCTTTCAAAAGGACCTTGCCGACTCTAGTCCACTCATCCGCGCCATGGCGCTACGCGTCTTGAGTGGCATAAAGGTCCCAATGATATGCAGTCTGGTAGTTCTCGCGATCAAGAAATGCGCAGCGGATCTCAGTCCATACGTTCGCAAGGCAGCCGCACTAGCAATACCAAAGGTCTTCCAGTACGGGCTGGCACTGCTTTTTTGTCTTTCTAAACCAGTAATGATCATATTTTAGATTAGATGCTGCACAACAACCCGCTCTGATATCCGTCGTAACCACTCTTCTTGCCGACCGATCCCCCCTCTCCATAGGCAGCGCAATCGTTGCATTCGAGTCCGTCTGCCCCACCCGACTAGATCTCTTGCACCGACAATATAGGCGTCTGTGCAAAATCATTATAGATGTGGACGAGTGGGGACAAGTCTATCTCCTCAATCTTCTACTTAGATATGCACGAACTATGCTGCCTCAGCCCATCGTCTCACAGCATGGCGAGTCAGTGCAAGAAGAAGTTGATTCTGACCTTCAGCTCCTTCTTGCATCGTCGGAACCTTTATTCCAGTCCAAGAACCCGGCGGTGCGTCTGCCATTCAAGCCCAACCCCAAATCTCTTGTTTACAAATGGTTAGGTAGTGCTTGCTGTCGTGCGCGTCTTCTACTACGCGGGGCCACCGTCGTCTGCTAGCAAAATTGTGAACCCTTTGCTTCGTCTTGTACACGCATCGCGAGAAGTCGAGCGTGTGGTCCTTGCGTATCTGTTAATTATCACGCGTGCACATCCAGTGAGTCTTTTTATCTGACATTGGGACACAACTCATCAGTAGATAGCAACTCTTTTCAGCTCAATACCATCGGTTTTTAGTGCGCACTGACGATCCTTCGCAAGTGAAAAGAGACAAGATCCAAGTGATGCTCAACCTTTGCGACATCGACAATCACCAATCCCTCCTTCGCGAGTTTATCGTGCGTTTCGATTCCAAAACGAGCACCAGTGTCTAATCGTGTCTGAATTTCTAGGATTGTGCTGATGACGTAGACGATGTCGTAGTCGGAGATGCGATTCACGCCGTTGGTCGATGCGCAAAAGTGATTCCGTCATGTACACCACAGTGTCTCTCGGCCCTAATGACTATGATCAAGAGCAGACATGGTACGTTTCTCACCCACTGCACCGTGAGCTCTGCCAAAGAAGGCATCAGATATTGTTGTCAGCAATGCCGTATTGGTCTTGAAAGCCCTCATTCAGAACCAGCTTCTTCTTGGTTCCTCTGCACCTGCGTCGTCGTCCCAGTCACCGGTCACCATAATCTCGCTCCTTGCCCGACGTATAGACGACATAAAGCACCCTCAAGCGCGCGCTTGCGTTCTCTGGTTGGTAGGACAGTACGGCGCAGCTCCGGGAACAGGCACAGTAATAGAAGGTATTGCCGACTGGGCACCGGACGTCTTGCGTAAATTTTGCAAGTCTTTCAGCACGGAGGTACGTTGCTTTGTCCTATCCTCGTTGCCTCGCGTCAGTATCGATCGATCGACACGCCTCCACCAGGAATCTCTTGTCAAGCTTCAAGTTCTGACTCTCGCTGCCAAACTTTTTTTGCTGTGCCCGACAGTCCCGGTGCTGGGTCTACTTTGTCACCACGTGTTGGCTCTGGGGCGATATGACCTCAACTACGACGTTCGGGACCGAACCCGTATGCTTAATTCCCTTCTCGTTGGCATATCGCCGACGATGAACGGCAGTGAGACGGAGGAGCAAAGCGGCGTCGTACTTCGACGTGAACAAGTGATGAAGGTCTTGTTCGATGGCAAAGCTGGTATCGTCGAAGAGAGCGAGGAGACTTTTGGTGCGATCCGTTCCCCGAGTTAGGCCTGACGGTGATGATTTCTAACACTTCGTGGTCCAGGTCACCATTATCTACCGATCGGGTCCCTTGGCATAGTCACAGGCAAGGCCACGCT
>JBBPNU010001167.1:0-10549 GCA_038091055.1 Leccinum angustisporum
CCCCGCCCTCGACAGTAGAATATATGCATCTATGTATTCCTTTCCCCCAGTAGTATATAAGTACTAAGATCCTGCATTACATATTTCCCCATCCTCTCTGAATGTTGACTGGCAACTTCGTCTCGGACGAGAAAAAAATATGAACTCACCTGTCTGACGATCTTATCTTTTATCCTCATGCGAGGGCGTTCCAAGCGTAGCCAAAGTTTATTTCGTTTAACAGCCGTGTCCAGCTGACCGTCGCGTGGCCCACTTAAGTACTTCAAAGCTCCGACCACAGGACCACACTGGTAGGTCACTGATCTGGCCTTGTCAGTGTCACCTTCTCGCGTTCTTGCTCTCGTTTTCTTTGCGTTTAATTTATGCGATGACAGAACGCATTTTCATTCGGGAAACGTTGCGGTATGTACGACCTGAATATTGGGCTCGTCCGCATCCAATGATTTTTAAAGGAACACCCGGCGATTAATTACTAATTGCGCGAGATATGACATCTTCGTGGCTGTTTCAAACATTCCCCGCATGCATGCCAAACCGTCGTGAAGCAGTGAAGCGGCAGTCGTCAACACAAAATGTTTCCTCCCCGCAACGATCGGAGGATTTTTGGGCTGACGGAGAAAGTCACAAAAGGTATGTAAGTATCATCGATCAGTGTGTGTGGCTAAACTTTCAAGTTGGCAGCGTTTGGCAGACTTCTGAAGTCCTCGGGGCTGAAGAAGCAAGGAAGATTAAATTTGGAAAAACAATAGACTTTAAATAAACAGGAAAAGAAAAGAAAATAAGCGTGCAATGGATGGTTTGCCTAGTCGGTAGCCGGCGTATCATGGAGCATTGACGATGCGGTGCGTAACAGGAGCGCTAGATTAGGCTTCGAGAATCGCCTCCGAGTCGGGATAGAGTGAGACCGTTGGATACCTGTGGAGTCAATATGATCAAAAACGTGGGAGGAAACCAATCGACGTCGGTCCATTGGTCAATCGCATTGCGTTGTATTGGCGAGGCTGCGTCTCCGTACTTATCGGAAACGGCTTGATTTCCTTTCCGTTTCCTCCGTGGCGAGCGGATGAACAATACACCCGGTCGCAATATCGTCTGGAATGCCAACTTATCACAGCCCTGTACATTATGTTAATCTAGGAATCGTCATGACACTCCCGTTCGCGAAAGTCATCCAGATTCCACAGATTGCGAAACGAGGATTCAAGAACCACATCCCATCTATTCAAGCCGCCCGACTTCCTGCTTCTCTATCATGTTCACCGGGGACCGCGGTGCACAAACGACGGACGCGGGTCGACAGTTGGTCACTAGTATAGACCAGCACGACGGTAGGGACAAAAGAGAAAAGAGGGGCGACCCTACGTATATAGGGGAAACACGATCAAACGGAGACACACGGGACCACACAGACGCACGAGCCTCAGGGGGTAATCAGACTCTCTGACATTCTCCCTCTGCTTCGATGCCCATGTACATGTCCGCGGGGCCAGAAACAGCGCGTCGAAAGCTTTGGGGGGAGCACAAAATGCATTCGTAGTGTTTCGAGAGAGGCCAATGCGCCAACACCTAATATCACCGACCTTCATTTGTTCAACTTATAGGTCCCTTGAACATCCCTCGTAGAAGTTGCAGTTCGCACATCCGAGTCGTGATACATGAACACCAAACTCGTCGATATCTGTACAGACATGTCGACTCGGATGCCAGTGATGCGTCTGTCGTCACATCAGTCGCACATGCCCGTCGTGCACTTTGTATCATGTGACATGTCTATATGTAGTACATACATGATGTCGTTGCCCCGCCTCTTCCTCCCTTCCACTAGTGACTAGTGACTGTCCCTCAGAGGATCTTCCGCGTCGAACCCCTTTCTAAATGGGGCCATATGCTTCTTATTTGCCTAATCTCGCCGCATCGGAGCCTCAAAGATCTCGGGGGCCCTAGTATCGACGATCCACCCACAGATAGGCTGAAACTTGCTCCAGAAAACCAAATCTGTATATGATACGGTGCCACTTCCAACCAATCCGACATTTCCCAAATCGATCTCCACTAATACCCGGACATTCATTTGACAGCGCAGATAGGCTTACCCCATCTTGCATTAATATTCCTGTACATATCCCTCGCCGAGGCCCCCTCCGAGTCCCCCTCCCCCGAGGCAATGGGAAAGTTTCGACATTTCGACCTGGGTTTCACCGAGCTGTCGGACTAACGGGGTTTATATATCGATGCGGATCATAATCTGAGTGAGGACCCGTATCCACGGTAATTTGGGCATAGGGTGCGAAAGTTCGTGTGTCGTCGGCGCTCGATCAGAACCGCATTGCCCCCCTCATACGATGGTGGCTTGATCACGGTATGGTCGAGCGAGCGTGCCAGGACCTGTTGTTCGCTATAAATACATTGAACTTAATGATTATTTCCTTCATGGTGACGGCACTGGGTGGTGGAGAAACCGGTCAACTGGACATGTACATACACAAGTCTTGGTGTACGTATGTATGTTTTACTTTCGAGTCGTCCCTTCTCTCCGATTGACGTCATTACCGAGTTCATAAATGACATGCATGGCACCGCAGTCCAAGCTTTACTAAGATTTTTACCACGTCAATGCAATAAACCAAAGGTGGCGTCCGTCGACGAAAAAGGGACTGCGACGTCCACATGGATGGCAACCAATTTGGATTGGGTATTTGCGCACGACTGGCCAGACGAACAGCAACTACCACGTAGAGGAAAGTCTAAGAATTCAGATACGGTGTGGAACAGATCCGAGCCGTGTCGAAGCTCCTCCAGAACAGACCAAAGAAAAAAACAGAGGACGTTAATACCGGTGATTCGGATACACGTAAAAAGAATTCGCCTTGTTTGGCAAGTGATTCCTACAAGGCACATGCCGCGCTTATCGGCGAGATCGAGTAAGAGGAGAGTCACACACATACACATACGTCTGAAGAACGGAGCAGTAGTACAAGGTACAACATGACAACGCGAACGGAGCGCGTCGACGAGAACCAGGGGAGAGAGGGGAAGAGGGACACAAGTTGTACGTCCCCGGAAACGTTTCTCGTGGCGCAAGAAGCTCGCCGGAACCTCGGCGTATATTCAAGGGTCCAATAGGGCATAGTATGTATATGGGCATGGGTGTGGGAGATCAGTGAGTGTGGCCACATAGTGCATAGCCCAGGTCCGAGGTGCGGAACCTCTGACTTTGCGCCGTCTTGACGGGCGAGGACACCTAGTACGGGACCATTGCCGAAAACTCTTAAATTGGACAGGCTTCCTTGTTTCCCTGGACGGACTGACCCTTATTCTTTGGCGGGAGCTACGACGACTGCACAGGTATATGCTCCGTCTCGCAACCTGACTGAATATGACGGCAGACGATTTCCAGTGGGTTATACTCGCATTGTGGAAGATCAGCGACTACAAGGTTTCTCGTGGCCCGGCCAGTAAGTATATGGTTAGATGCATATGAATGTACCATGTTTCTACTCCAACTCATTTATCCGATCAGTCCAGTTCTCTCGCGATATATGACATTGTTGCCGCGCAAGTGGGATGACACGTGAGTACTTGAGTCTTCACACAACCCACTGGAAGTCTGGTGGTCTAGTGCTCGCCAATACAAAAACGCGATCACCAACGAGCTATTTTTGTTGACCTCGACTCAGGCTTACTCGAGAACCGAGAATAATACTTACCTTCAGAACGCTCCAAAGGTATGGCAATCGTTCCCGCTTTTATGACGTCCTGTTCAAGGTATGATCCTCTTCCACTCTTGTTTCTGGTCACGTTCTAATAAGGACAACCAATTGCCAGGGCAAGCCGTTCGAATTCCAGATACTCTATGGCTCTTATATCATGGAGAACGTTCTCTTCAAAATCTCTTATCCCACGCCCAGACTGTTGTCAAGCCGCGCACACCATTCACGCGTAGCTCAAGGCGCTCGGCCGGTCCTCGGACGACATCAAGAACGTTCGTACTATCCGCACGCACGAAGCTGCCGTTCGCATCACTGACAAACAAGGTTCCGACACATGGACTAGTAGGATAGAGTGGATGATTGTAGCCTCTCATTAGGTGGGTTGCGTGTAGCGCTATCCGTGTAATTGTTTTATGAAATGTGGTTACCAGCCTCACTCATGATCAGTCAGGCAGTGGCAATGATTGTTCGGTTCCCAGCGCTTTGTCCGAGTCTTCCCACCGCTCACCCATTTCAGCAACACATTTAATCAAGTATGAATTCATGTGTATGTATATCCGTTCCTTCGTATCATCGTCGGCACAGCGCACTGAAGGTGGCTCTAGAGCAAAGACAATCAACATCAAAGGTGTGGTAGTAAGTCTGTCCCGGTTGTTTAAATTGACCTTTTCCCTGGAGATATCGAACTAGTACGCGTGCCAGTGGCGCGACGCAAGCTCTCCCTCACGAGGCAGTATCAAGTCAAGTTTTCCGTAGGTGATACATTGCGACAAACGAAGAAGGCAAAGGAGAAGCCTGAGGAGAATCGCACCACTTGGGACGACAAGTTATCTCTGTGAGTGAATAGTGTTCTTCGTTCTACGCCAGAAAACTGAATTCTCTCAGTGACGGTGATGACCGTTCCGTACTAGTTGTCAGGGTTTTCCGAAAGCACCGCATGGGAAAGATGAACTGGTCGGATCTCTCTCTGATACCATCGGCAACATTCTGGTAAACGTGAATGCGGATAACGGTACGTTGATATTGTATACCATTACGTTCTACTTATGCGATCTCTCCAATCAGTATTTGAGGGTTGTCTTAAAGACTCGAAGGTCACCTCCGATGCCATCGATCTTTCTGGGGTTACCATCAAGTTTGTGGTAGCTGGTGACGCACCGGCGGACACTGCCAACGCAGACGAATGCCAAGCTGTGTACGCCGTCATTGAGGCTACCGAAGCCACCAACGCACTTGGCACACCGGCAACTGTTGACTTACTAAGCTCCGCGGTCAACGCTGAACCACAGGTCGTGAGCGAGGTGCAGACATTTGATAATGCGTGGGGAGACCTGCTGGAGAGGATCGAACTTTTCAACAAGATCGTGACTAGCATCACACAGGTATTGTGTTGTCCAGTGTCTCGCCGACGTATGGTCTCATGGCGAGACAGATTCATCCATACGCCTCGCTTGCTTGGTCTGTTATATCCGCTGCGAGCAGAGTGTGTCTCTTATTTTGTCACGTCGCTGTTGGCTAATCGCTCGTGGCGTTGCACACAGGTAATGGTGGACCAGAAGAACCGCGAGGACGTGATACAGATACGACGAGGATTTGAGTTTAATCGATGACGATCCTGCGCGATCTCTCGCCCGGTGGGCGAGGCCGTCTACGAACGTGCATGCAGGTGGTGGTACGATGGCCGTACGCCTATGGTGTCGTGATGTCGTGCCGTGAGCACCCAACCTCCGAGCCTATTGGTCCGGAAACGATGCGAGTTAAAGTTCGCTATCAAACGAACACAAGGCTCGTGGTGCGGGCCGTTTCATTTCGCTCTGGCTAGCGCGTCCGGTTTGCTCCGGTGATAGGTTGAACGTGGCCGATGATTTTCGTTGTTGACGAGTCACGATGCTGCGTCGTCTGAGGAACAGTGAGTTGTACATGGCATGGATTCGAATGATCACGTCGTTCTACCCCTTTGTTCTTATGGCGAGCTAGCCCGCCGTCGGATACAGTTGGCATCGATAATCTGTACATATGCCTACTCTGTACGTAGGCATATGTCTTGGTGCGACTGAGTTCGGGGAACTCCGTGGACCAACCCGAACCGGGCCGGAAAAGTCTTTTACATGACTCGGCATGAATTGGAATTACGGCAAATTCCGAGAAAACTCATTTCAACAATTTCACCGATCTATCGAGTGAATATCTACAAATACTTTACATGCCCAGATCTAGCACGGCCGTGGAACTCAGTAGACCACGACGTCCGAGTTTTCATCTCGTGAACCTACTTGACGACACCGGAGCCGAGGAGGTGAGAAGATAGCTATCACAGTCAATGTGTTGCTCATCGAGTTACTGAAGGCCTTTCTGTCCCTTAGCAGCGATGCTGAATCTAGCTCCGACATCGAAACTGAATGTAAGGAGGCCATACTTGCCTTAGAGGTGGCCCGAGCGCGGAGAAAAGTACGACAAGCGCAGCAACACCTCACCAGTTGCGTTCTCGAAGAATACACGGCATCCATCAAATTGTACCGTTGCCGCGCCGAGATGGCAGAAAAACGCTTGGAAGATGCTGACATGAACGTTGGTCGCGTTCGCAACAACATAAGGCGCAGGAATCTCCCCGTTGGTGAGTCGGTATTTTGAATAGTCGGCTCATGATAATGACTGAGTCATAATAGCCATGTAATGACAAAAATATAAAAATGTATTGTGGCCTTGCTTCCCAATCGTGTTTATCTGGATTCTATTCTGTACTCGTATTACTTATTACTAGTACTTAGGTCGAAGTTGGCTTGTACAAGAAGTTGTAGGCTTCTTGGAAACTTGATACTATGTCGCTCTTTTCAATACAATCACCACCGTATTTCTTCACCACTCCTTCTTCGAAGTAAGGCATGTCTAACAAATGCAAGCCCGCTTTCTCTTTGACGCGACGGGATACTCGTCTCTCGTCCCTTCACTCCTCACTCCCCTCCTGAATTCCTCACTCCCCGCCTCACTCCCTCATCCACTATACGCCAGACCCCGTCGATGCCGCCAGCGCACTCCCACAGCGTGAGGACGCCGCAGTACCACACCGACACGACGTGGCACCACGACGCGACGACTGCCGCTAGGGCGTACCACGACGTGACGACGAAGACGGGCCGGGCGTCGCGGGACAGATGATGAAGACGGGACGGACGACGATGGGAGTGGCGTCGACGTCGATGATGAATGGCGCAGACGAACGGTGACGACGACTATCTCTCTTCCCTTCACTCCTCACTCCCCGCCTCACTCCCTCACCCACCATACGCCAGACCCCGTCGATGCCGACACTCTCTTCCTCGCGCCTGTCGTTTATGTTGGACGAGAACGGCCTTCCCATGGACAAGCCGACTGTAATGCCGCCAACGATATGGTCGAAAAGGTATGCTATCTGACCCATTATTATTACCAAGGCTTAAGCGATCTTTCCAGTTCATGCTCTTGACTAACATTGCTATCGCTCAGCGCATCGCCGTTCACCTCCCGGAACAAGCTCTCCTCCGTACTAGACACGACTCTCCAATTGAAAGACGTCTGGTATTATACTTTCCTTTGCATATGCTTTTTTGTTCTGACAATGCTTCATAGAATGTCTTTTCCGAACGTGCCAAGCGTCTAGGTGTGGAGGTAGACATTTCAACCCCGGTGATCGTCATGCAATCCTTTGGTGGAATCACCAATCCTGCTTCTTGAATGGTATGACGATGACGGGATGGACGACGAAGGACGTATTTATCTTATCTTTCCTTTCCTCCTGACCTTCTGAGCGCTGTGCAGCCTGCCACATTGTAATTGCAGATCGCAAACAGCCAAGGACGAAATTTTGGACGCGGCCGAGCATCCGATAGCAACGCAGCGCACGGTCATGGGATCCGGACATCTCGTGAGTCGCTGCGGTCTGGTTTCTCTGTTTTGATGTCATATTTCTTTTCTTTTCCTTCGTGTAGGTCCCACAATTGAAACCGGACGGGCTTGGCGATGCAATGCATGAGGTGCTTGGGCTAATTGCGAGCGTGCCGGCCCAGAGATCTAAGCTTTAAAATATATGTGGTCTCTCGTTAGCGCGGTGGATGCGCGACGCAGGTGTGTTTCTGCAATACTAAAGCTATGCCATTGTCTGCATCAGAAGAGCTTCGTCTTTTGTTCTGTCTTGAAGGTGAAAGAGTTCCTCGTTGTCGGTATAGCCCTTCTCCGTCTCTGACCGAGTGCCCGCTTTCGAGACACCCCAGTTCCTCAAGAATCTCTTCTCCTCACACCGCTCCTCCAACCACGACGGCGGTGCGTCCTCACAACACTCGGACAACCCCCGTAACAGATCTCCAGAGGAAAATGCTGCCATCGCCGCCCTTGTCGCCGCCACCCTTTCTGCCCCCTCCGACTCCACCCAAGCAAACGACAACGCTTTCGACGCAAGGCAAAACGGTCTCATGCACCTCACCAAGAAGCTCGTCGAAATACGCACAATGCTTCTCAGCATAGACCAAAGCGACAGTCTCAAGCTCCCTAGCATAGTGGTCATCGGCAGCCAGAGCTCCGGAAAAAGCTCCGTTCTCGAGGCCATCGTCGGCCACGAGTTCCTCCCAAAGTTTGTTTTCTTCGCTTCTCTCTGTCACCACCGCTAACCGCTCTTTACCAGGGGGAACAACATGGTCACGAGACGTCCAATAGAGCTCACCCTCATACATACTCCCCCGGGACCCAATCGCGACCTCCCACAAGAATACGGCGAATTCCCCGCCCTCGGCCTCGGTAAAATCACCAACTTTGCTCAAATACAACAGACCCTCACCGACCTCAACCTTGCCGTGCCCACCTCCGACGCCGTCTCAAACGATCCCATTGACCTCCGCATATACAGCCCTTATGTCCCAGACCTCACCCTCAATGACCTCCCCGGCTATATTCAAATTGCTTCCATGGACCAGCCAGACTCCCTCAAAGACAAGATCGCAGGTCTTTGCGAACAGTACATTCGTGAACCCAACATTATCCTCGCTGTTTGTGCCGCAGACGTCGACCTCGCCAACTCGCCTGCTCTTCGCGCCAGTCGCAAAGTCCACCCCTTGGGTTTGCGCACCATCGGCGTCGTCACAAAGATGGACTTTGTCCCTCCCGAGCAGGGCGTCCGCATCCTCGAGGGCAACCGTTACCCTCTCCATCTTGGTTACGTTGGCGTCATCTCTAAATCCGCTGGAAAGAACGCCTCCTCTCATTCCAACGGTGCTCTCGTCAATCGGAACGAAGAAGAATATTTCACCAGCCACAGGGAGCACTTTGGCGTATCCTCTTCCTTGATGGTGGGTACCGACACCCTCCGGCGTCGTCTCTTGGAAGTCCTCGAATCGAGCATGGCTTCGTCCCTCCACGGTATCACCAACGCAGTTCAGCTTGAGCTCGAGGAAGCCACCTATTAGTTCAAGGTCCAATACAACGATATCCTTTTCAGCGCATAGTGTTGGTACGCTGATGCAGGTCTGCTATCAAGTTGGTAGCGGTGGGAAGAGTGCTTGTGATATCCTCTCTTTTATCGTGCTGGAATTGATTCCGGCGGTGCCTTCGGTCGTCGACGCATCGCATGACATCCCGAGCGGTCATTTGAGAAATTCTAACGCATTTTATGCCTGACTTGAGTGTTGCGAAACTTTCCCTGCTGTCGGACGAGTCATTGGCTATGATTCGGATCTTCAAGTACCAGTATCTATCAAATTCTATCTTAAGCTAGATCTTGCTTCGTTTTCGTTTTCTCGTTGTATTCTCTGATTCATATTATACAATATCAGCTTCCTACTGCTTGTTTTGATCCATATCTTGGTTTGCCTTGCTCGTCGAAGACCCATTCACTGAGTTTCAGCGTAACTCCGGCTGAGTTTCAAATCTAGGCGGCCATCGCTGCTTTAGTACTCCCTTGTTTGCCGGATAGCCTCTTGGCAGCAATCCACATATGGCGCATGGGTCAATTTCGTGGACACCGAACACTTAGAGGTCTCTTTGCGCAGTAGGGTTCCAGTGCGGTGCGTGTCTGATTCAGTGTTGCAGTCTACAGCAATTCCTAGTAGCAGGAGCTCCGTACCACTACCGTCGCCAGTTTGCGGAGCCAATCGCCATCATGTTCAAAAGATGGTCGTTTTTTTTTCGCGAGATCGTTCCTTGGATGAGCCAACTTCACCATCCTTGAAATCGCCACCCAGTTCGCCAACTATCGATCGTTCTCATCATGCCTTCTACCAACATCCTTCTGGAAGCCGATTAGTCGAGGAATTAGTCTCGGGTGTCTTGAGCTCTGTGACGCCATTTCGCTTGGAGCCCCCAGCACACTGTCTATGCTTCCCTTGGGGACCCTGAGCAAACAATCGTCTAGGCTCCAAAAATAACGTCGAGCACCTCGACCCACACTGTCCGTCGGCGGGCATGGGCGCGAGATCGTCGGCGACTCCCAGTCAGAAGTCACTGTTAGTAGTACATGGACGGTAATTCAACACGTATTTTATTGACGCAAGGCAGCTGTACTGACGTGCGTATGCGTGTGTCTGACAGATGCCATCGACACTGGCACCGATGCCAATTACAACGCCAGCGCCGGAATTAGAACCGTCAAATTTAATATCATTTTGCCTTACCCCACCCTGCAGAATCAGTACGACCGATTGCAAGTGCGATCGGACGAGAGCCCCTTCTTTGTACTCCTCCGCGCCAAGAAGATGGCACTCTCCCCGCATTGGCCGCGGCGAAACCTGAAATATGACACCATCTGGTCCGATATCGTCGGCGGTCGATGGGCCTGGCGAGTTTCCCCTGCTTACGTCTACCAACTTTGGAAAGGG
>JBBPNU010001168.1:0-10539 GCA_038091055.1 Leccinum angustisporum
CTGGCCATAAACAACATGAGCCAATATGTTTTTGTCAGATTGCTCTATATCTCCTCTGGGGCCCAGGTTTGTTTGGTCCAAGAGAGTCTCTGCTTCATTTTGCACAGATAACTACTACCACTCCCACGAGTGCCAGAGTTGCATCAACCAAATCGCCAAAGGACTCTACTAGCTTCGCTCCATCGTCAAACCCCTCCGAGTCTATGTTTCATCCGCAATCAAGGCGATCAAGGCTAGGAGGTCATCGACAGTATATTTGCACCCAAGGAAGGGACAGTTATGATGATGTCAAACAGATTTTTGAGTGAGTGTGCATATGGTCTGGCATTGATTATTATTAGCTGATGTGGAGAATAGATTTATGGTTGTCCTGCTCAAGCCACCATTTCTAAGACAGAGCCCCACATCTCGTCACTGCCTCTCAATATTGGTTGCAAGCCCGAGAAGAACTAGATCCCAACTGGTATTTAATTTCAGTTGGCACGGTCGTAATCCAAAGGATCAGATTGATTAGCTCATGGTATGTGTAGGTTGTGCAGTTGATTCTGAGAGAGGTTGTGAAGTTTTCTTATGGAACTTTATGCTCGAGATGCCAAGATCGGTATCGATGCTAGGGTGATTGTGCATGAAGATGAGACCCACTGACTCATCGCCAAGCTCAATACAAAGGGTTCCAATGTTTTTTTTCTCCCTCAGAACTTTGTCGACCTTTGTTTCTTGGAAAGGACATAGGTCAGTATCCTGACCAGACTCTGACTGGTTCCCCATTAGCGTACACATAATCCAGTTGGTCTCTAGTCAGTGTGTATGCTGGCAATGTGCACTTGGAATCGCTCAGTCTGAGCAGTGAAGAATTTCCTGGAGAAAAATATATTTTGGGTATTATAACAGGATCATTTAGATCCTGCCAGGATATATTCCTGTCCGTGCTGCCTTCATTTTCCTCTATGATGCAGCTGTCACAGCTGCCAACACCTCCACCTCATCCCAGGCCATACTGCCTGCCTTGCCAATGGTACCAGACTGGGATAAACAAATGTGGAGTCCTTGGCACCTAGTATGATGAACCACCACTCAACACTGAGTTGTCTCGTCTTGATAGCAGCCCAGACAATATCCACCTCGGTACCAGTGCTATCATGCACTGCCTTCCAAAAACTCTATGTATGGCTCAAGCTACCACCCCAGTGCAATCTGTGGGATAAACAAATGTGGAGTCCTCATGTAGTATGATGAACCACCACTCAACACTGAGTTATCTCATTTTGATATAGAAGAAATACATACTAAGGAAAATGTTATCTCAGCACTGGTTGTACTTTATCGGTCCCTTAATATAATTAGTTCAGCATGATCAAGAGCTGACATACTGATGTTCAAACTGTCAGAGTACCGACAAATGCATGGCTGATATGAAAAGGTAACTGCAAGATCAGGGATTATCATTTGTTGCAAGGAAGGCAACAGAAAGTCTAAAGTCTAAATATAATATAACATGCTGGTATTAGTTGGCAATTGATTATAACTACCTATCAGTCCTTTAACATAATTGGTTAGTTGATCAGACATTGATCATTGAGTTGTAATTCACTATCTTAATGACATTCTATAAATCAGAATATATTTATGATCATCCATTTCAGAGTGCCTGTGATATTGAATTGTGGAGTATACTGTACAAGTCAACGTGCATTTCAACTTCATGTGCATTTCAAAACCATCTGCAGGTTCTGCTTGTTGTAGCGAAGCTCCATTAGACTCAGACAGACATTCAGAGTATGATGTGTGATATTACACCACTTACAACTAAACACCCCTACATACATTGCTATGGATGGTTAATAATGACAAGAAAACCTGTAGGGAGTTTGTGAATGCATTCAAAGAGCATTCAATAATATATCTCTGAGACTGTTTTGAACAGGCATTTGTCAGCAATCCAGACACATTTTTGGCATGAAATGCTTGACCTTTTAATGATGGAAATTGTGTGCATATGTTAGCAGACAATTTCAAGGTGTCTGGATACATCGGGTAAACTGTATCATTACTTAGTACAACCATGACAAGAGAGTATCTAGTGCTTCTGAAAGGGATCTATCTCAGGACCATCTGACTCTCATCCTCACTGGTTTTATGGAAAGCCTGGTGCATGTCTGCATGGAGGAGGTGGAGGGTGGAGGGTGTATGTCCATGTTGCAAGTGAAGGAAGAATCTAGGCACATGCACTGTTTAAAAATGACAGATCCTCAGACTGAATTCATGTGCTCAACAATAAATATAGTTGAATATCATATCACAATTTTTCTGAATTCCTATAAAAGTGTACATTCTGAGATGAGACCCTGACATTTATTTGGGTACCGCCAAAGATACCACACATCAGAACATACTAGTAACTGGATATAATTAGTACAAATTTTCCTAATCTACAAACAGCATGTGACAGTATTGCATGATTTTGCCTGGTGAATAGCTGTGTTATATTGTGACAAGGTAGTATTAAGTAAACTATTATACCATGTAACAGGCTAAACAAACCAGGTTCTAAAATGATCATCCCATGTGACAGTCTAAATGCCATGTTTATTTGTTTATTTAGCCTGTCACATGATGTGATAGTTTACCTGTGTCATATTGTGACATGGTAGTAGTGTTAGCTGTTAACCAGGAAAAGTTATGCAAGGCTGTCCCATGCTGTTTGTAGAGCATGTTCTTATTTGTGGCATTTGGCAATACCTCTTGTGTTACCCTTTAGTACCTCACTTCAATGTATTGATGTTACCATCACTTGGAATGAAATTAAAGCAAGAGGTGTAATTCACATTCTGACACAAGGTCACAAGTGAGGTCACAGTAATACAGAATATGTCAGAATACAGTACCATTTCATTTGATTCATCATCATCGAATAATACATGTACCAACAAAAACCAGTTGACCAGCACAACACCTTCATTAGTACACTTCAAGACTGACTTAGCTTAGCTTGAATAGTGTGTGAAACCACCAAATGATCAGATCTTAATGTAGAAGCAGCAGTGTTGTGTGTGAGCAAGTGGAACAGTACCAGTGAATGTAGACTGATGATACAGTTCAGATGAAAATGTATTATGATACATTTGCATTCCAAGAGGTTGCATTCAGACAAGTGAGATGATGAGATGATGACTCAGACAGACTGAGACCACAATGAAACAATGACAGTGAGTCAACTAAAATTCTACATCACTCACCTCGCCATCCTCTAGGCTCTGAGTCCATCTGAATTCATTCCAGCACAACACTCACTTCTCTCAGGCTCTTTGGCCCTTTCACATTATACACATCCTAGAAACATCAAAGTTGATTCTCCTGACAATCAAAGAAATTCAAAGGCTACCAATGCAGTATGCCAGTGGACAGAAGTATTTAGATCATTGCAACTATAAATAACATATATATATATATATATTATTTTGAATATGAATGTGACAGAATGAATAAAAGGAAGCCCCTCACACAACAATCTAAAAATTACCGGGCCTTGCTCTGAAGTCAAATTTTTGTAAGTCTGGCACCTGAAATATCGATTTCTAGCATAGAAAACTGATCTTGATGTTGATCTAATCATAGATTTCTGGTAGTATGTATTTATTTCTCTGATGTTTATTATCTTTGTGAAAATGGTAGGTATGTATTTCTTTCGAATGATACAAATGGTATTTCTGGTGATGCCAAAAAACTTTGTTGGTATATTCCAGTATATCTGCTGGTGGTAAGTGATTATTTTGATCTAAATTATATTGATATTGATGATTTGATGAATCAAGTTATTCTGTAATACTTTTGTGTGGTATGGATTTCTTTTTAATGATGTACACTGATTTGAATCATACTCCAGTCTTTGTAAGAGTGGTATCTCCTCTTCACTATTGGTATGTATGTATCTCCTCTTCACTATTGGTATGTATGTATCTCAAATAATGCAGAATTCATGTTTATTATATTTCA
This sequence comes from Leccinum angustisporum, assembly GCA_038091055.1. Taxonomy (NCBI): domain Eukaryota; kingdom Fungi; phylum Basidiomycota; class Agaricomycetes; order Boletales; family Boletaceae; genus Leccinum; species Leccinum angustisporum. Next base: position 3,994 of record JBBPNU010001168.1, read on the forward strand.
GTCTTGGTGAAAGTGATACTTTCTCTTTGCTATTTGTATATCTCTATTCTAATTTAATGATCTCAGTTTTAGTGAAAGTGTTACTTCTTGCTGGTTGTTGCTATGTATTTCTTTTTGATAATATAAATTGATGTTTATCATATATCAGGCTTTCCAAAATTCTGTGAAAGTTGAGCTAAGGAATTAGGCACCGTGACCTCCACTTAACTTGAGTGGTGCCACGAAGATCCTTTGTGGAAGACATATTGCCAAGTCCCTACTACCTGGCTTCACAAATTCAACTTTGTGTGTCTGCCAGTTGCCCTCCTTTGTGATTGTTCCTCCACACCATTGTTTGTCCTTGTCCTTGTCCTCACCCTCCTTTGCTATTGTATCTCCACTACGTCAATTGTCCTTGTCTTCACCCTCTCCTGCCATCGCAATACACTCACCCCCACACTGCTGTTTGTCTTTGTACCCCCACCATTTTAATCCTCACTGGCCTTTATGATCATACCCCCACACTGCATCATTGTCCTCACCCTCTCCTGCCTTGGTGATCATATTTATCCTCGGACAGTGCATCTGTTTTTCTATTCAAACAATTTTCCAACTGAACATTCCACTGTCGCTGCTGAGGTCATGAGTTCATGGTTGATCCAGTTGATAGAGAAAAGCATACAATTAGCTTGAGAAGTCGTTGCAATAGTTGGTTACAATAGAAGTAGTATCCACCTATAATCCAAATTATACAATTTTAAAATACAATGCTTCTTTGGTATTTATTTTGCACTTTTAGCTGGTTGCAATTTTATCAGCAAAAGTATGTTATTATTGCAAATGGTAGCTGGTTTAAAAGAATTTTACAACAGTGTAATATATGCTGTTATTGCCATCATATACTATAGTAGCTTTATGATGATATTGATGTCATTAATTGCTTTTAACGGAGGGGCACTTTGCTTTTACTACCATTTATTATATTATCGCCAGAGTAGCATAGATGTCATACAAATTGCTATTATGTTTAACACACTATTTCCTGATGTACTTACTGACTTGGTCATGGTCATTGCTAGTCTAGTCATATCCATCTCTAGAACAAAGTTGAGATTTTCTGGTCTCCAATTTTTGCAATTTTTGCATACAATAATTTGGCCAGGTCACCAGTAGCAATATTAAGACAAAGTCTGGGAATTTTCATCTTCATTCTGTCTCGATTTTTGCTTATAATTGGCGATGGAACAGATCTTCACAGGCAATAATCACATTGACTATTAGGACAAAGTCTAGGAATTTACATCTTCATTTTTACTTACAGTTGATGATCACAATAATAGATCTAGGATTTATTTGCCTTTATTTTTGCTAGTGAATATGACAAGTTTTGATCTCAGTCATGAGTTTTGTCAAATTTCACTTGGATTTGGTAAAAGGTTAGGACCATCGAGTTACTGACAAGTTGGTCATGGTTATTGCTAGTCTAGTCATAGTAGTCATGTCTATCTCTAGGACAAAGTCTAGATTTTCTGATCTTCATTTGTCAAAATTGTAGCATACAATTGGCCAGGTCAGTAGCAGTGATATTAGGACAAACCCTGGGAATTTTCACCTTCATTGCTCATAATTGAATTTTCATAGGCAGTAATCACATCAATTATTATGACAAAGTCTAGGAATTTTCATCTTTATTTTTCCCAATTTTTGATTGTAATTGTCAAGGTAGTTTTGGTAGTAATCATGTCTGGTCTTGGTTTTATTTTTGCCTAGCTTAGTAGTCATAATCAGGACAAAGTCTAGAAAGTTTTGTCTTCATTTTTGCTTATAATTGGCAAAGTGATTGGTAATCACATGCAAATATTTTGCATTTCTCTATCTGACTATCATTTGACTATTTGACTTGATCATCTGACTGATCAAACATCTGACCACTATCTGACTAGCATGTGTGGCTATCAGATCCAAATTTGTCTGATCCACGGCTCCATACCACTAGATTATATGTAAGATGGATGGCTAGCTTCTATATGAGCCACTGACATAGAACCACTGAGATATAGCCAATATCGAAATGTATGTTGATAAAACATACATTTGCCTTAAGAATTAGCCATGCAAAAGATCTCAAAAAATCAATGATATATTGAATTCAATCTTGGCAATATTTCATCTACAATCACTATGTCATCATCTTTTGATTTGGTTGATCTACACTTAGAATCAGTTTGCTCTCGTAATCTTTATGTGAGTCAATGCTACTACCTCTAGGACAAAGTCTGTTTTTTGGTCTCAATTTTGGTCAATTTATGAGCTAGTAAACAGTGAGACAGCTTGGTTGGTATTTGATTTTTTTTGTATACAGCACAGGCCTGACAGATAATATCATTGAGATATTCAGACAGTGAGGTTTTTCCCCAGGCCTCCTATAAATTTTGGGTCATTTAGAGTATAGAAGTCCTTGATTTGATGTTTAAAGTCAAGAAATTTAACATATTCCAACTGTGTTGTTGATGATACATGTGGAGATGAATCTCACACCACCTTTGACTCACATCATGACCATTTCACCATCAACCACATACCATGATGCCACTATCAATGCCAAATCACACTGCCAGGTCCTTGATATTTGCTAAGCACTGGCTATTTATTTTTTGGTGGTAGCCCTTTTGTCCCCACCTACACCTCCTCAGGCAATGTCACTTTGGAGTGACATCTAGGATACCTAATTTTCTTCTCATTCATACTCAGGCTAGAGGGCTCTCTTTCCTTGCAAGATGACACTGAGTCTACCAAAGCTGCCCAGCCAGTCTGGTAAGCAGAACACACTAAATTTTCATCCTACGAAAATGTTTACTACGAGGTTTAGATTAACATTTAGTACTCTACTGGAGATTCTTCAACATTTTATAGCAAGAAACTATTGTCACTGTGCAATATATTTGAATCATCTAGCCAGGGCACCTGTTTTCTCCCAGTCAAGGCAAGTAAGGCTTAAGAAGTTATGACAGCCAGTTCAGCAGGCTACATTGCACCTGAAGAATCTTTGAATTCATGGACATTCCCCTGACTTCCCCTCAGACTCATAAAATACCTTGTGCTTTTGCAATGAATTTGTTTTTTGAGTGAGCTGATGACTCAACCCTTGTAAATGTAAATATAACTATTTAAAATTTATACAACTAAATTACTGGTCAAAGCTAATCCAGTCAGAATTTTGATATGTATTTGATCCTAGTGTGACATATATTTGAAGTTCCATGTATTGATTCTTGCATCTTTGAGTATTCTGTTTCAACTGCTCTGGAACAGCTGGCATCAGGTTTAATTCCAGTGGAATTGTGATTGAGTACAACAGTCAGTGATTGTTCTTTAATGTGCACTCTAATAGAACACATTGAAGAACCATGATTTAGTTCCTTTGAACAAAGCTACTAAGTTACTATCTGTTAGCCTAAAAATAATATTTAATAGTCAAGCACATAGCAAGCACCTTGCCCTTTAGGTGGTAAGTTCTGAAGCCTAAAAATACCTGATCAACAAATATAAAAATATTAACTCACGAGATATGCAAATACATTGCATACAATATCATATTCTCTCAACAGAACATGTTCAAAGATAAATAATATCCTGCAAGTAATCCAAAGAGGAGTATAACATTATCCTGTGGCCATTCTTTGATAATTTTGGCGAAAATGTGATTGATGGCATCTTTTTCATCATCAGCTAGCAACTTTACAGACTCAACCTTCCCTCTTGTTAGATCCTGGTAAAGAGAAACAGATAGAGGAGTTCATGAGAAAGTTTCTTCTTGGAGAAGAGCTTGAGTTGTCATCTAAATCTTTATCAGATTGGTCAGAAGCATGCAGGGATCTTCACGTGTGACTTCCTGATCAGGAGAACCTGGCAGAAAAGGCATGGAATAAAACTGAACTCAAACTCATTGAAACTGGTCTTTTTGTGACCAGTTGTTCCCCAATTTATTACACATCCCTACAAAACCAAATTGGAACACATGCAAATATACTCCACTCACACACCCTTCATGAAATCTGGCAACCAGTTTGAGTCCAGTCTTTTCCAAACTGATTCAATGTCTTTTCTGCCAGGTTCTCATCAGGGAGGCACATGTGAAGGTCCCTGCATGCTGTGGATATGTGGAGTATATTTAAATGTGTTTCAATTGATTTTTCAGGCTAGCAGAGTTGTATTGTGGAGTGAGTGAGTGAGCTGAGCGAAGCATGGCGAGCAGAAAAGGCTTGGTAATGAGTGGTGGCAAAGTAGAATTAAATTGGGAAACAACTGGTCCCAAAAAGACCAGTTGCGACCAGTTGCTGACTGGTTTTTTGATTTGCCGAAAATCAAAAGACTGCACTTGAATAGCAATCTTGTTCTCTTCAAACTGCACATACACTGGTCAAGCCACTCTTGGCTTACTATGACAATTCACATAGAATTTTGATTAGTATGTCCAACTTGGCAACCATACTGACAAGGCTATAAATTCAGCTGATCCATATATTTGCTTAAGGGCTAACCATGGCTTGTCAGTGGGCAACCCATTTGGGGAAGATGTGACAGACACAGAGGCCTCATCTGAGGATGGGGATGAGGTTGAATAAGCAGCAATGCAAACAGACTGATTGAGCAAACAATGCCCACTTTGCAGGACCAAGTTTCTAAGTCAGAGTGTGCAAAATCTGAGGGTCGAGGATCTAGTTGTGAAGAAATATGATGCAGATAAGACATGGAATCGGCATTTACAGGTTCTTTTCTGAGAATAAACTTTCTCATGAACTCCTCTATTCATTTCTCTTTACCAGGATCTAACAAGAGGGAACGTTGAGTCCATAAAGTTGCCATCTAATTTCTTATATCCGAGAAGAAACTTTCTCATGAACTCCTCTATCTGTTCCTTCTTTTTACCAGGATCTAACAAGAGGGAAGGTTGAGTCCATAAAGTTGCCATCTAAATTTTTATCAGAGGCATAGACAAAAGCAATGTGGTATCCAGAGATTATTGGAGAGTTTTAACTTCATTGTCTGGATGCTGACCCAAAAACAAATCTATATAGATCATCAGGTAGCTGTCAAAAATTGATTTTTCTAGCCATAAATATGAATTGACAGACCTTCCCTATTCCAAAAGCAATGATACTCCACATGGCCAATCTATGTACTTGATTCATTCTCCCATACATGTAATCTCTGGACACCAAAGAAATGACACTCCACACAGTCAATTCACAGCTACATGTGAAGATCACTGCATCATATTTACTCCACGTCAAATCCTATATCTTTGTCTAAAAATAAACTGGCCATGTAGATATCATTGCTTCAGAGTTGTCTAGGTGGTCCTCTTCTCCAACTTTTCACTCAATATGGATTCCCTCCAGTTCCCATCGGTTCACCTAGACAACTTGACAGTCATGACATATGTCAATGATCTTCTGGCAGGAGATATAATAATTAGTCAAAGTAGGGGTACCAGTCATGGCATGATTCCCATTCCAATCCGCCGAACCTTCAAGGATCAATTCCCTGGGTATCTGCTGTCACTGGCTTGAGGTTGTCCCAATGTTTTGGGACAACAGCAAGAGAATAAAAAAGAAACATGAGAGGCTCCTGTCAATCAAAGTAGGGGGTACGAGTCATAATATCATCTTCATGTTCACCCAGTATTCAATCAGCAAGTAACTGTCAAAGATATCACTGTGAAATTGAATGTTGTCTGCAGAGGTATCTTGGATGTACAAGGAGGCATCTTGTACGATCTGATTGAAGATAGTATACATGTACCATAACATCTATGTACCATTATTTTACAGGAAATACTTGGAGCCTCTCATGTTTCTTTTTTATTCTCTATAGATGTTATGGTACATGTATACTATCTTCAATCAGATCGTACAAGATGCCTCCTCGCACATCCAAGATACCTCTGCAGACAACATTCAATTTCACAGTGATATCTTTGACAGTTACTTGCTGATTGAATACTGGTTTGAGTTCAGTTTTATTCCATGCCTTTTCTGCCAGGTTCTCCTGATCAGGAAGGCACACGCGAAGATCCCTGCATGCTTCTGACCAATTTGATAAAGATTTAGATGACAACTCAAGCTCTTCTCCAAGAAGAAACTTTCTCATGAACTCCTCTATCTGTTTCTCTTTACCAAGCTGTCAAGCACCTTGTTGGCATACCATACCACTGGCCAAGAGCAGTCACCAGTTGCTCCAGCGTGTCTTTATCCACATTGTCCACATCATATTGTGCTGCCTTCCCTGATAGCAAGTCACCCAGAGCATCATCATATGCATTCCAATCTACACATGTATGTTAAATTAGTAGATCAGAAAATTGAACTAAATGATATCTCACCAAATTGGAAGGGATCCATGCGCTCCAGATCTTTTTCTTCATTCTCTGGATGGTCACACTACTGGTTCACAGATTTTGAGTCATGGTGACCAACCACAAATTCGGTGGTTAGGTAGAGATCAAAGAGGGGATACCTTTGACTGGAATCCACTTTGAGCTGCCTAGGATGCTTTGTCAGGGAA
>JBBPNU010001169.1:0-10536 GCA_038091055.1 Leccinum angustisporum
CATTCCCGGCTGACCGTATCCCATCATGTTGCGACCTTGGGGAGGGAATCCGTTAGGGCCAGGAGGATAGTACAGGGGACCGTTGATGTATCCGCCAGGAATACCAGCTGTCGCTGCCTGCTGCATGCGGATCTGGTTGCGTTGAGCGATTTGGCTTTCCAGTTGCTGACGGCGGACCTCGCGGCGCTGAGCGAGAGAAACATAGAGGGGCTTCGAACCAATCATCTTGTTGTTCATCTCAGCAACCGCTTTGGTAGCCTCGTCGGGAGATGAGAAGCAGACGAAACCAAAGCCCTTTGATATCCCCTTCTCGTCGCGCATGACCTTGCAGCTTGTGATAGCACCAAACGGCTCGAACTCGGTCCGAAGCTTCTCATCGTCGACATCGTCCTCCAAGTTCTTGATGTACAAGTTGACACCAGCATACTTGCTCAGCTTCTCCATCTTCGCTTGCTCGTAAGAGCGGCGCAGCTCCTCCTCCCGCTCGGCCTTCTTTTGAGCACGCGAAACGAACAGCTTCTTGCCGTTGATTTCGGTGTCGTGAAGACCGTCAACAGCCGCCTGGGCTTCGTCGTGGGTCTCGAAGTTAACGAAGCCGAAGCCCTTGCTGTTTCCGCTTTCATCGAACTGCACCACCGCCGAGGTGACGTTACCAAACTGGCCGAACATCTTCTCGAACTCGTCCTGAGTAACGCCGGTGTCGAGATTCTTGATGTATAGATTGGTAAACTGGGCCTTCATTTCGTCCATCTTGGATTGTCGCACCTGCATTGTAAAAAATTAGTAATTGTACAACGTAGTAGCATACAACTGACCTTGCGCGTGACATGATAGCCGACATAGACCTTCTTATCGTTCAGCAGCATGCCGTTGACAGCCTTGATGGCGCTCTCGGCGGCCTCAGCGGTCTCGTAATGAACGAATCCATATCCCTTAGAGCGACCTTGTTCATCGGTAGCCACCTTGCACGAAAGAACGTTGCCGAAAGCGGCAAAGGTGTCATGAAGAGCCTATCAAGATGTCAAATGCAGTCCAAAGCGGACACAATATAACCAATACCTTGTTATCGATCTGCTCGTCCAGATTCTTGATAAAGATGTTGCCCTGTCCAGTTTTACGCAAGGCAGGATCGCGCTGGGACCACATGATACGACTGCAGCAAATTTAGGTGAAGCTGATGCAAAGGCACCTCTGGTGACCTACCACGCGCGATTCTTGATAAGGGAGTAGTTGAGCTGCTCCAATGCACGCTCGCCTTAATTAATCACATGAATGATTGGTAGGTGATATTGGTCTAATGACGTACCATCGCTGGTATTGAGGTAATTTACATACGCATAACCGAGCGAACGACGAGTAACCGCATCGCGGCAGACACGGATGCTGAGGGTAAGTTTCACTGGTCAGCGACTTTCTGGCATCACACCACGTCCCAAACGTACCTAGCCACGGGGCCAATCATATTGAAGATCTCAAAGAGCATCGCCTCCGTGACAGTGGGGTCGAGTTCACCCACATAGAGGGACGCAGATGGGGAAGAGCTGACGGCTGCCTGAGGAGGGTTGTAGGCAGGGGCGGGGGCGGGGGCCGGGAGGGGAAGAACAGGAGCGGCCTCAGGTTGAACCATCGGAGCTTCGGCGACGGAAGACATTTTTTTTATTTTCTGGGTTTGTGGGGGGTCGTTACTGCTTTTGAGTGCTTTTTTGCGACTGGTAGAAAACACGTTGCAGACAAGGAACGATGAGGCCCGTGAAAATTCGGTAGTGAATTGAGTGTACTCACAGAAGAGAAGAATGGCAACTACTTTTTTCTAAAGGGTTTTATATATTTTTAGGGCTTTTAAGGCTGTGAACAAGGCTCGTTAGCGTGGACCGCAGCGACCAAGCGACAGATAGGCTGCACTGACCGAAAAGTGGTGGTTGCGGAAAACAAGGGCCATGCCTAAAACCAGGTTTGATTGATAACTATTAAAACTCCGACTTGATTTGTAACCCAACTTTGATCATCGTACGGTCTTGTTCCGAGGTTTGGATCGTGTTTCATGTTGCACGTTGCTTGGAATAGCACTGATATAGAGTGACTCATGTTGTCTATCGTTAGACAATTGTCGGTTGTTTCTCACTATGACCAGCGAAATTTTCCATTGCAAACTTATTAGTGCTTTGACAGTCATCTGCTGACGCCAGTGAGGCTCGGGATCGAACTGATCAAATCCATATCAATGTCGAACTTCAATATTCATCGTCGAGTACTCGTGGGTGCGTCAAAAATTCGTTACAAGTGCCAGAATACATGTCGGGGTGTTCATGCTACATAGGACCGTTATCTACTGTTCATACAAAGAACCTAAACGCCGGTGGTCAGCCTATTCATTTATTTTTTGACGAGAATGGGCGCTTACCGTTACACTTTGGTGAAGCGATATGCCTTGCTAACACATCGGCTCGAGTATACGACTTGCCGCAGTCGAAACACGTGAATCGAACACGCAAATGAATAGACTGGATGTGCCTCGGAATATTCATCCATTGCAGAGTCTCGGAGCACCCCGTCCATGGGCATTGGACAAGCTGACGCTGCCTGTGCTTGTGACCATGCATACGAAGGTGCAAGTTGATGGACTCTATCGAACCATCCAGTGGTAGAGTGCAGTACAGACCACTAGCAATTCTGCAGGTGGGCGGTACTGCGAAAGGTACAGCAGGTAAACTTGCTAACTCCAATTCCGTTGTTGATAGGTTCTGTTGACCATGGTTTTCATGAGTCATTCCATGTGGATCGCCTGCTAGACGGGAACCTCAGCACTACAGGTCTTTTTTTTGTATAGACCAGTCTCACCGTATGGGGCCAGACCTTCGATTACCAGGGGCATGGTCCACCAGTTGGCGTCAGGACTGAAAATGGGGGAAGAATTATCTGTTCCAGGAACGATATTTGCTGCCAACGGTATATCAAAGGTAGGTTGATACATGTCGAACTCCTAAAGATGCAGAATCTCCAAGCACATAGCTTTCTTATACCTGCAACCATATCGGATACAAGGATACAGGGTCCATCCGAGTTACTCCCCGCCATCGAGATCGGCTTTGGAATTACTTCCGTGCTGACTGGATGACCCCCCACGACTCAAATCAATGCCCATGCCCGAAAGAAATAAAAATAAATCTATACATTATTGGTACGAACTAATCCGCTTGTGAATCAATTGACCGAGAGTCCACATTGAATGAGCTCATTGAATGTAGAATTTAAACCCTTTATATTGTCCGCATCAAACGCACAACTCGGGATCAGAAAATTATTCTTGTGGTCAAATATGAACGAACATGTGGCACCCGCAGTGCATGTGGGTGCAATCCTTGGCACCATGCTCTTCCATTGGTCTTCCATCGATCAATCCGGCACTCTGATCAAAAGGCCAACTCAATGATAACGTTACGACCCTGACATACGTTAAGGAGGCGGGGCGAACTCTTCGGAGGTTTGAATAGGTTCAGTTAACTGATGCTGTGGTTAGCAACTTGAGGCGCGATATACATAATACCGATCCGTCGGAGCCTAGGCCGGGGGTATCAGGTACGTCGACTCCCAGTGTGTTCTAGAGCCCTGGTTACCCGTTGTGCCCGGGGTCATATCGCCATCGCCCTGCCACATCACGACATAAATACTCCCCGACCTTCCTCTTGGAGTCTGTTCGTGACGTTATCTACTGAGCTCAGAACTCAGGTGTATCAACATTCCTGCGTCTGGTTCGGGAGTCAAGGACCTATGGGACAAATCAAGTCTAGCGGCTCGCTTCCAGGGGATGTTGTTTCACGGTGACGGATTGGACGACCTCGATCAAATCGCCGGTAGGGCGTAGCCAGTTGTTATCCCCGACTTGTGGGGAGGCTTTTCACAGGCGCAAATGGGCAGCTCTCTGCAAAACGATGTAAACAATATGTTAGATGAGGAATAATGAACGGGTACATAGTAGCCTCAGCCTCAATCTAGCCCTTCTAGGAGCTTGATGGGTCCGTCCTCCACGGCGAAATGGATCGGCAAGGATGAAACTCCCACTGCATGATAGGAGCTGTCATCTATTACGTAGAATGCTCCCTTTTGCATGGTAAAACTAGGATATCGACTGGAAACTACGAACTACCCAACCAGCCTCAAAAATATTTTCAACTAGCTTATTACAGATTCTGTGACCAAGTCTATATAGTCCGTTCGTGAATAGAATAATAAGATGAATGGCAAGGATCAAGTTATATCCATCACCTTAACATTTAACCCGATGCGGCCCGTGTCATCAGGTTATCAATAGAGTCTGTAAGAGCTACGTTATTCGATGCTTACAGAGGTACAATGGAAACTCACTTACCACAAAGCACTTCTCGGAAGCAACATGCTTCGCCAATCCCAAAGGCCGGGTGAAGGATTTCTTGCAATTGGGACATCTCGTGCGGACGCCGAGATGGATGGACCGAATGTGTCTTGGGACGTTCATCCACTGTAACCTATCGGAACAACCTGTCCACGGACATCCAACCATCTCTCTCCCGTGGTGCCTATATCCGTGCATAGACAGATGCCTTCTTATAGAAGGTAGCGTGCCATCAAGGGGTCGATCGCACGGTGTACTGCCACGAAGTCTGCAGGTGGCCAGGGGAGAAGGTGTGGAGGTCGATATCGTTGCGCGTGCAGAGGTGTCGGGGAGGTGGGGAAGGGGAGTATAACCTGGGAAGAAGATGAACGGTTGGCGTGAATTGCGTAGTGTTTTTAATAATCGCACCTGCAGCAGCCAATTCTGAGGAGTCCGACCAGCCAGGTCCAACCTGCAGAGCAGCGCTGACGGCATTGATTGGTGTGACACCAGAGGGGATGAAGGGAGTGGGTGGGTTGAATAAGCCTTCTCTCCCAGGAACCCAAGTGATCGGAGCGACAGATATCTCAGTTGCATAGTTGGCTTCCATGGAGAGGAGATAAGAAAGAAAAGTTTCGTCCATTGCAGACGCACGAGATAAACGTATCCGTGGGTCAAAATCCGCGAAGCGTGCACAGTATCTAGACGTTCAAAGTGAATGGAAATTTGTTAGTGAGGGGCTTGTTCCCATTGGTAATTTATATCGCAGACGAGGAGTAGCTTTTTCACCACCTCGCGGGATTTGCTTCACAAGCCAACAAAACCAAAACCGTAACGGTATTAACGGGGATCACGAGCCCGAAAGCGCTTACGGCCACATCTGATCCTAGGAGAAGCCTTTGGGGATTGTGGACATCGAGATTAAGACCTTGCGGGCCGTGTCCCCAGGTCCCCATGTAGCTGTCACCGAGGCGCGGTGTTTAGCCAGGGTCGAGACGCAATAATATGCTTAACTTTCCACTGAGACAGTAAAGGGGAAGAGCATGGGTGTTCTATGACAGAGGTTAAGCCTCGGATTGTAAACCCAAGTCTGCACGACTGATGCACATGAACCTTGCACCTATTCATTGTGATAACTACTCACGGAGGAAAGAGAGGCTGTGAGTACATACATATTACGATGCTTGTACTCAACTTCACATCGTGGTCTTGAGCCACATGGGCATGGGCCATTCCATTGTAAGACTCCGCGGAATACCTAGAGCTTGTTGACGAAATGTTGACATCATACTGTCTTGTTGCCGCGCCACTGGTGGTGATATGGTGATAGGGATCAGAAGCACGATCAAAATTCTCGGCAGGTAGACACGTGGACCAAGTCCAAAACGTTGTCCAATCGATTGCTAAATGAAGGAGAAATCGCCGCGTCCAGCTCGTGGCATGAAGCTCAGCGTCTTCACGGCACGTCGGGCACGAGCAACCGGTGCGCAATAACTCGACTGAATCCGCGGGGAGAATCGAGAATGGCAGGTATTTCCCACGATATGCAATGCACTACTACGCCGCGTTTCCATCGCTGAGACTCCCAGCTTAGCTTGCTAACATGCGACGAGCACCGGCAGTGCTCTGCTCTTGGCTGCTCATTCCTTTACTTCAAGTCGCCGCAAGGTCACAATCGAACCTCACATGGAACACAAACGTAAGCAAAACCCGTACAACTCCATTCGACCGCGGACCATTGACGCTCCGTTCCAGCCATTGGCCTCTTCCGACTTGAGAGGTCCGTTTCTTTTCCCTCAAGGCCACGGAAATAGCTGAACATCCTTTCTAGACAAATGCCCTCCTTGCTTTAATTGCCTCCTCCCCGCGTTCACTTGCGGCCAGTTCGGTAATTGCAACGAATACGACGGCCAATGCAAGTGTCCCCCTGGCTGGGGTGGAATAGATTGTCTCACTCCCCGTGCGTTTTTTTGGCTATCACTCCGCCGACCCTGCTGATTTCGGCGCCTAGAATGTGACTCTCTCGCGGATGGCGACCATAGGGTCCTTCGAGGTGATGACCCATGCGAATGCAAAGATGGCTGGGGAGGTATCAACTGCAACGGTACTATTGTTGATCACCTTCTCCGTCCGATCGCTCACTATAGTTACCTCTCCAGTATGCAAGGCCGACAACGCTTGCGTAGGTTTTCCCCTTCCCGGTGCCATTCGCGATGGTCTTGGCGATGACACAGTAGCAAACATGACTTGCTACAAGGGTGGAGAGACCGTGTTCAACAACCATCAAATGTGCGACATCACCAGTACGTTATTTTATTCTTCATTCTCCCCGCCCTCTCTATCCCGTTGTTAGATCGCAAGATTTTGGACATGCTTCCGGACCGACCTCCCCAAGTAACTTTCAGTTGTGACAATACGACCTCGTCGTGTTCTTTCCAGTTCTGGACAGCCCAGCAAGAGTCTTTTTATTGTGCTCTAGACACTTGCGCATCGCAGGCTGAAATAGGCTACGATTCGAACATCACTTCGTATAGTTGCGACAAGATCAAATGCAAGTGCATACCTGGCAGGTTCCTATGTGGGGAGGACGGCAGCGTCGGTAGGTGATACTGTCTATTTTTGTGAGATTCATGCTCATGTGTCCCTACAAGATATTTCGGATTTCCTGGTTGAGGAAATCCGCGGACCCGCAAAATTCAGTTGCAAGACGGCCCAAGGCTGCCGGTTCGAAGAACCGGCGATGAATTCGCTGATCAATGATATTTTTGGCGACGCCTATATTACATTGAACTGTGAAGGAGGAGAATGCTTGCATTTTTCTCAAGTGCCCGGTTATCATGTATGTCGCTTGACTTCATGTTCAATTAAATGGCTCACCGGTGATTTGGGAACCTGTAGCGCCCGGCCAAGCCAGATAATACGAAATGGATAGCCCTCAGCAGTGCTGGTGCTGGGTTGATCGTTATTTTGACCGTTGTTGGTACGAAATTGCATCTTGGTGTGCTTTACCCACTTTGATTGGTTATATTTAACAGCTCTGTGGTATGTTGGCCATATACACCCGTCTCCCAAAAGTGGACGTATCGCTCTCCCATCGGACCCAAGGCACCCACCATCTCACCCCGAGCATGTGCCCGCCACCGTCCACGTTTCATCACTTTCTTATACCCTTCCAAACGGACTGGAAGTTTTGAAGGACGTATGTGGCGTAGCACGCCCAGGAAACTTGACTGCTATCATGGGTGCATCCGGGAGTGGCAAATCCTCTCTGCTTGATATCCTTGCACACCGTTCCAAGGTTGGCTCCGTCACCGGCACGATTCTCATAAACGGTCGACCTGTAACATCTTCCCAAGTCCGACGGGTATCTGGATACGTTGATCAGGAGGACACGTTAATGGAAACATTGACGGTTTACGAGACGGTTTTGTATAGCGCATTATTGAGGTTACCGAGGGAGATGTCAGAAGACGAGAAGATTGCAAGAGTGCATGGGACACTGGAGGAGCTGGGAATCAGGGGCATCATGGACAGGAGAATCGGTGGCAGTGGTGAGTTGTTGTCTTGTGTTCGGTCCCGACTTCTCACCAACGGGTTTATTCATTATTGCTTCGTTATTCGTCCTTGCCCATTTCCTTGTTTCCCATATGACTTTCCATGCACGACGTAGGCAAACGTTCAATCTCGGGAGGGGAGAAAAGACGTGTTTCGATTGCTTGTGAACTGGTCACAAGCCCTTCTATTCTGCTCCTCGATGAGCCTACTAGTGGTGCGTAGCTAACTAATGACAATCGTGGTGATGCTGATCAATGTGGACCCCTCTAACCAGGTCTCGATTCGTACAATGCTCAATCTGTTATCGAGTCGCTTTCTAATCTTGCTCGGACTTATAACCGCACTGTCATTCTCACTATCCACCAACCTCGGAGTGGAATCGTGGCCTTGTTCGACGAGCTGATTATGTTGGCTAGGGGTCGGTGTGTGTGGGCCGGTCCTATGAATACCAGCGCAACTCCTCGATTAATTAGTGGAGTTGATGAACATGCTGAGGGTGTTGGAGAATGGTTGGAGAGCATCGGGAAGGGATGTCCTATCGGATATAATATGGCCGATTATTTGAGTGAGTTCTCGCGCCTTCCTCCCCTTTCACTGCATTTGATCGGGTGTTCGACCGACTGATTTTTAATTCATACTGATTCATATCTGACCCATTCCTCCAGTTGATTTGACGGTCAACGCAGCCAACGAATCCGATGACTCTGACTCTCCTTGGGATCCTTCGTCAAGTGCAACGCGCGTACCTTCCTCGAATGCCTCTGGTCCTGACGAAGAACGGGCTCTTTTGGTTGCATCCCCCCACCTCGATGCAACCGAATTGCAGACGCGTGTCCCGTCTTCATCCAGCGAACACCAGAGCATCAGTTCGACGATCAAGCGAAAGACATCACAGCTTATCGACGCTGTCAGGAACGGAACGAGCAGCCCTGCTAATCGCGACATACCTGATAAGCTCCTCGAGCTCATCGTTGCGTATGAAAGCAGTTCCACTGCCCGTCGTATGCAGGCCGAATTTGAATCCGTTCGTTCGCTGAATGCACGTGCTATTTCCTCTGGTAACACCGAGGGGATCTTTTTACCCTCCAACGGCACGATAAATGACAGTGGCGAAAGAGTCGACATGACGGAGATGCGTGATGTTGTTGGGGAAACTCGAATGTTGCGAGGGCGGCGCAGTGCTAGCTGGACTACTCAGTTCAGGATCCTGAGTGGGAGGGCGTTCAAGAACTTGTACAGGGATCCGGCGTTGTTGACTGCCCATTATTTTGGGAGTGTTGCATTGGCCTGTGAGTGTCGTGTCCATGTCTGCATCGACGATGCCGTTCTGGTTCTTGTTGCGCGTATGCTAATCCATGTGATAGTGATCTGCGGTCTCTTTTTCCACAACGTTGGAAATGATATCGCAGGATTCCAGAATCGCCTTGGTGCGTAGCACTTTGGCTCGGATCGCCCGATGTCTTATGATTTGACGGGTTTTTATGCACAGGAATATTCTTCTTCACACTCGCGCTGTTCGGTTTCTCGTGTCTGTCAAGCCTGGGGTTGTTTGCAAATGAAAGGATTCTGTTCATGCGGGAGAGGTACGTCTGATGTCATCGAGGAAGCCTCGATGCTGATGCTACCTGCCAGAGCAAATGGGTACTACTCTACGATAACCTATTTCTTGTCCAAGGCAGGTTATTCCCCTTAGTGCTTTCCTTCTATTGATCTCTTCTCGATACAGGTCCTCTTTGATATCCTTCCATTGCGTCTGGTGCCACCTCTTCTGTTTGGAGGTATCGTGTATGGGCTAGTCGGGCTGGTTGCCACCGTTCCCGCGTTCTGGAAGTTCATGCTCACGCTGGTACTATTCAACTTGACGACTGCGAGTGTGATTCTATTATTGTCCATCGCATTCAAGAATACGAGCTTGGCGAGCTTGGTCGGAACGTTGGTCATGTTGTTCAAGTGAGCGTTCGATTTATTTCTTCATTGGTTCTAGTGCTAATGTAGTCGATAGCCTCCTCTTTACGGGCCTACTCATCAACAGGGAGACGGTGACGCCAGCCCTTCAATGGCTCCACACCATTTCGTTCTTCCATGCTGCATTTGAGGCCCTCGCTGTGAACGAATTACGGTATCTTCAATTGAAAGAGATTAAAGTAAGATCTCTCGGCGAGCGATTGCCATCTCGACTAACGGGTGTATGCACAGTACGGTGTCGAGCTGGATGTGCCAGCAGCCACGATTCTGTCGATATTCGGCCTCCGTGCACAGGTGTGTTCTCCCTGGCTTGGTTTGTTGAATCGAGACTGATGCGTAGTGGCAAAGTCGTTCTGGTGGCCGAATATTTCCTTGCTAGGAATTTTCTTCGTGACATTCACGGTGGCGAGTTTTTTTATGCTGCACTATTATGTGAAGGAGAAACGGTGATGCGGACAGTGGACAATTGTTCTCGGAATTGATATCGTTAGAAATGTTTACAGCATGTTTTATGCACTTTTTTTTTTTCTCACAATATTTGATTGTAGTGGTACGGCAAATATTGCAAGTCCACGAAAGCTTGATTGTTTTGGCGGTTGTGGAACTGCTGAATGGGGACGATGATTTGGGGCGTTCTCTTTGCGCGTCGCTTCATGCGTTTGGGCGGG
>JBBPNU010001170.1:0-10525 GCA_038091055.1 Leccinum angustisporum
CGCGGATCCATGCTTCCGAGGAGTGACGTGTTAGGTAACTGGCCCGTGCACAGAAGCTGTGCGTATCACGTTCAAATAGAAGGAGAGAAGCAATGCAAAAGAGGGATCAAAGCGGTCGGCAAAATGTTTCCAAAACATGTCCTCAGCCCACGTACCACAAGATCTGCCCTAATCTCACGCCCTTTTATCGTCTTGATCAACCTTGTCCCTTGCTTTCCAGTGTCGTTTGTTCCGTTGCCATTGAGCGACGACATGTCCAGTCGCTCGCCGAGAACGACATGCACGCCGACTTCTTGGAGACCATGATAAGCTGCAGATGGAATTGCAAAGAGATAAGCAACGTGGACGAATGGCATTTGACAAGACACTTGCCTTCTTCGCTCAGAGCCTCATCGAACTTGTGGAGCAGCTTTGACCGTGAATGCAAAAGTGTTACAGACTTGCTGGGGTAAATCTCCGCAATGTCTGAGGCAAGTTCTGTGTGTGGAGAGATATTTTCAATGGAGGAATGAGGTCAAAAATAACGAAGGAAAAAATGAGAATGGGAAGCCCTCTCAGAGCACGGAAATTAGCTTACGGATTCCGAGTGCACCTCCACCAACGACAAGCACCTCCTGTGCAATCGCGATTTGTTGCTGACGAGTGCGAAGCCAGGAGATACCCTCTTGTTTCATTCCCCTGTATTGCTGGGTGTGATTTACATTATCTGTATCTTTTTGCAAATCTGTACAAGCTGGCGGTTTCGATTCCGAGGAAGGTGTATCGCATGGTTCCCAAAGGTTGATGGGGGAAGGAAGGTGAGAGCCCAGCGCATAGATTGCAAAGTCGAAATGCAATATTTCCTCCTCTGGTATTTCAACTGAGGAGGTGTTGGTGTGCGGAACATATGTGATATGGTGGGGGTGAAG
Source organism: Leccinum angustisporum (assembly GCA_038091055.1). Taxonomy (NCBI): domain Eukaryota; kingdom Fungi; phylum Basidiomycota; class Agaricomycetes; order Boletales; family Boletaceae; genus Leccinum; species Leccinum angustisporum. The sequence continues at coordinate 909 of JBBPNU010001170.1, forward strand.
GGATGTGATGGTTCCATGCACGCGTTTGTGCCAGTGTGAAGAAGTTGGGTCGGAAGGATTGTCGAATATATGATCGTACGGAATAACTGTGCGGAATGAGTAAACGTCAGCAAGCGGGACTCTGACTGGGACATACAAGCTTTGTGTTCGTGACCAGGAAGGATAGCGTAGCGGGGCAAGTTATACAGGTGGTTGATATGGCTGAGAAAGATGGTTTTGATGTTACGGATGTTGGTGAGAAGATGACAAGCGAGACTCACGAGTTCCTATCGACCAAGACGACCCTCCATCCGCTTGGTAGACCAGCAGCAAGGACTCGAGCTGCCCTGTGGCCTACAACCGGAAATGTATAAGTGCGTACGAATGAAGAAGGATGTGTGGGAGTATAAGACAGGGATGGTCGAGTGATAACTTTATATTTATACAATCCTGAGGCTGGACCCAACCGACGGTATTGCCACACCCGACGGTGCAAGACAGCGAGTCAGAATAGTACGAGAACTCACCACCATAAGAACCCCCAAGAACCGCGACGGTTCTAATACCCTCAGACGACATGAGAATAACAGAAAGAGCGTGTTAGCGACGGCGAGGACAACGACGTGAACCGAAGACAAGGCACCGAGGAGTCGGGGAAATTCGGTAATCAGATAACGGTACTAAGTGTGGGAATATTTGTCACATCGGCGATTCGGCCCTCTACAACAAAAGATCAGACCTGCACTTCGAACGCGCAACCACTCGGAAAATAAAAGTGTACCGTTCTCGTAGATTTTTTCCCCCTCCAACAATTTCGGCTTACGGGCCGGAATGACTGCTGTTTGGTGCGGAGCTTGCGGGGTGTGAAAAATGTGTTCGGTTTTCCCTCGGTGCTCGGTCCCGAAGTTCCGACTCGGAACCACCACATCATCAATATTTGCATCATGCAACGAACTCTCCACTACATAAGCAGCCTCCTTCTCACCACTGCTTCGAGTGCATGTAATTCAAAGACCACTCCGGACGCGTGCAGGTTCCTGAGACGAAGACAGAGATTACCAACCATATCACCACTGACTAGCTCGTTCGACACCCTCTTCGACACTGTCATGCAGGAGTTGGACGAGTAGGGCTCAGGCTTAAATCCATACTAAACATTGATATACGTTCAACTCGGTCCAATGGATCTTTGTGAACCATCCATAACTCCAACAAGTAACCCGCACCACCCAGTGAACCCGGGACAAGCTCGAATAACCCGCTATTCTGGTATACTGCTTCCAGACGTCCGACTTCAACTTGGTCTTGCTGGCCTGGCGCAACTCACTGACGCACGGGATACACAGTCCAGCAGTTGGGCGATCGTTGGTCTAGTCCATTCTGCTGTGAATGATATCAAGGTACATTTCCTTTCCTTTATCACAATAAGCCGTTTCGTTTCGCAGCTTCACCCCCTGTGCAAACAGCGGCCTATCGTGGATTACTGTCTGAATCACGATCACGGGATTTTCGTCAAGTGTATCGCCCTCAGATTTTGCGCGCGCAGACAACGACCGACGCACTGGCAAGTTTGGCGTGCTGCACCATAACCGTGGGGTAATCGCGAAGGAGCTCCTTGACGTGTGAGTAACCTTGTCCCATACTGGCTCTCTGGATGCCAGTCGGTCCGCGCTCACATACTGACCACCTGTTTCGATAGACAGCTACAACTCCGAGGCCAAGAGAGGGATCATGCATCATGCCTCTCCTGAGGCGGGAATGTCATGTTGAAGCGCCGCGAGAAAGCCAAGATCGGCGGGAAATGCTGTCATACTGATCACCCATGCGGTGAGATCTGCAAGTCCACGGTGATGATCCGCCCACAGCCTCTGGTTCCATTTCGCGAGTACTCAGTATTTCTCTCGTTACTGGTGTGTTGTCTTTTATTTGGGCTCCCACGGAAAGATGATTCGAATTCTATGGAATTAGCAAAACTTCGAATCCAAAGTCTCCTTCCCTTCCTTGCCGATGGGAATCCTGCAGCCTATCTAAAAAGGACTAGTGCATCGGGGTCACGAGACTCGAATGCATAAGCTTCACCGGTTCTGGAGTACGGTAAGCCAGAGTACAGATATCCTCCTCACTGAGTCCGGGGCTCGACGGGAACGAACACCCACCCGAATGCTCGCACCTCGTTCCCAGTCTCGTGCCAGTTGACAAATCTAGCGATCCACTCGCGCAGTCCTCGGAGGTACTGCCGTACCTCGTAGTCGCCGGTGAAATCGGGCACCAAAAGAACTGCTTCCTCCGTCGTAACGAGCACACCCGCAGCGGAAACGGCGCATTCCAGGAGCACGTTCCTCTCCATCATGAAGATCCTGACGATGTTCCCCTCTGTCTCGAGATTCGGAAAGACCTCCCGAGCGCCAGTCCTGGACAGCATTGGAAACATTGCATCTACGTAGGTACAAGGTCTGGAGACACCAGATGCATTCAATATGAAATCGTGAGGAATCGTTTCTACGCTAATGGTCACATCGAACTTGAGTGAGCATGTCGAACTTGGTGTGTGACCTTCTGCCTGTGGTTGCATCTAACCTGAATTGTAACCTTCGGGTTCTAACTTAACGGTATGACTATCCTTGTCAAATCGAGCAACTTTGGCCTCGAGTAAAGGACAAAAATGCAGGCCTGACAGCGTGTGGACGAAGGATGAAGGTACTCGCTGGATAATGACCTCTGATGTAGGAAGAGGTATACGGATCTGCGTGCGCGACCGCGGTGTATGTCCTCATCGGTGATGAAACTCCCAAAAGACTTGAACAAGCCTGAAGGTGATCAGTGTGCCCGTGATTGAAAAGGAGTCAAGGAAGAAGGTGTTTCGTTTATTGGAGGAACAGTATGTCTCACATAGTTGTACCCAGGGCCTAGTAGCAGACAACACAACCACACGAGCTGGCCAATGTTACATTGGATCTGCTGGTTGCCGCTGTCGTGTACAGTCTCGACTCTTGATCAGAAGATCAATTGCACGGATCTCTCAAAGGCTTTTATTTAAATATCAATATCCCTCATAACATTGGATTCCAGTTCCTTGCCACTAATGAAACCAGTACATAGTACCTGATTGCAGACGGTACTAAGTGTGGGAATATCGGCGATTCGGTATTTGATCCGGCCGATGCCGCACTCTCGTGTGCAGTATCAATTACACGGAACTTTCCAAGGCTTTTATTCATGTAAATATCTCACTCGCTGGATGCCAGTACTATGTAGGCCCATCATGATGATAGACATGCGTAGAGGCGGGCAATCCGGTCATTGCCGTCATTGATGACAAAATGCTGTGTAGTTTGGGATTAGGTGAAGTATAATTTATTTTACTAAATTTAATGGGCGGCTCTCACCGAGGCTATGACGTTGCGCACGTGATCCTGACGCCTCCTCTTCCACGAGGAGCTCCTATCGCGTCGCTCTCAACCTCTTCCTTTCGTCGTCGGTCGTTTGACCATTTGAGCTATAACTGTTTTCACTCTCCGTTCAAACCATTCTCATGACAAACTCTTTGAACCATGAATCAAGCTCAGTGCAGAGACTCACCAGGGGTGGAGTCATTGGAAGATCAGAAGGAACTGCGACCTCGTCACGACCCATCGGGACCTCAGACGAGTTCGACTTACAATCCCGTCCCGAGTTCGAGAATGTCTGTCTCGAAGCACTTGAAGACTTTAGGAGAGGAAGGGTGGACAAAACCTCGACCACTACAAGAATTGCCGTCGCAATTGCAGGGGCATGTCTCCCAGACGTCGAGGAATCCCGAACCTTCGATAGATACTTCTCTTTTGTCGATCGAGACGAACATGAGTTGCGCAGAGCGGGCTCACAGACTCGACTTGATCACGCGGACGATCGAGACGCTGAAGAAGAAGATGTCGCTCATCAGGTTTGTGGAAGAAGAGACGAAGAAGATCGAGTCACCGGAACGCGCTCCGAAGCTTCTAGCTCGGTTAAACGACGCAAACACAGGGAATCGGTTGTCGACGGACGACATGATGGTAGACGATCCGACACCACATCTAACAGACCATCCTGCGATGCCGGGGATGAGTCAGACACCATCGAAGAATACTCTGATCCATCAGAGACGTCTTCTCGATCGTCTATCGAGTCCTCCGTTGCGACTACACGACGAAAGAAAGTCAAGCTCGACCTCCGATACCTCGAACGAGCTTCCAAATCGGATGAAACGAAAGGAATGTCCAAACAGTTACGAAGAACCAATAGGATGCTCGACAACTGGTCGCAGGATTTCAAGGAGGTTGTCAGGCGATTTAACGTTTGCGCCAGCAGGCCCGAGTTCCCGCTTACAGAGCTTAAAAACATCCTCGGGGGACGCTACGTCAACCTCGACTCTGTTATCACGTATCACTACTCATCCAACTCGCCCGAAAAACATACGGAGAAAATCGGAGAGCTCGAGTTCTCGTTCGCACCATCAACCTTTGCTCGATCGGTTGAATCGGCGCCGGATTGGTTCACCGCATGGGGACGAACCGAGCGGGCGTATAGATTTGTGTTCCCCTTCCGTGTCGACGAGTTTCGTCAATACGGGGAATACATCTCCCAGATGTTCACCCAGCATCAACCAGAATTCCATTTCCGGGTCATTCAATTCGACAAAGCAATCCGGAAACGAGTCGGAAACTGCCGGAATCTACTGTTCACCCATTTTAGCGACTTCGCAGACCTCCAATCCGCTCATTTCCTCCCTTCCGGAACTCAATACAACGCTGGACTCGGAGGATCATCACGTACCAGTGGAAAAGGACGAGGAATTCGCTCACAGCGCACCGAACCTTCAAGTTGTCGCAAGTTCAACCAAGGAACGTGTCGTCGTTCAGCAGACTCATGCAAATACGCGCATATCTGCATCAAGTGTGGAAAATCCCATCCGAGTCGAGAGTGCGAATGCAGGACTACTGCCTGAGAGCTCTACCAAGCCTTTTCGTGACCCCAAATACCGTCGCCAACTCCTATGGGACGAATCTAGGGTCCACCAAAATTCGCTTAGTCCTGCCGTTCGTGACACCTTTTATGCTGAACCAGTCCCGCAACCACCGGATGCAGAATTCCATAATATGCCTGCTATGACGACTCTTCATACACGTCCTTATTTGTTCCAGGTTGTCACACCTATCAATGTCGACCGCTTCGAGGCTCTTCTTGCCACGCATCCTAACCGACCATTTGTCGATTCCGTCTGTTTTGCTCTCCGACGTGGGTTTTGGCCGTGGGCAGACACTTTGAATGAAGAATATCTGGAGACGAGCGATAAACCAAATCATCCGCTACAGTCTGATACACACCTCGACTTCATTCGTCGACAATTCGAAGTTGAAGAAGCTGCAAATCGTTTCTCCCTCTCTTTTGGCCATGACCTCCTTCCTGGAATGTACAGTGTTCCTGTGCATGCGGTTCCTAAACCACATTCGGACAAATTTCGCATGGTTGTAGACCACAGCGCCGGATCTCCGTCTTTGAACGACATGATCTCACGCGATGCGATCGCAGGTACAAAAATGGATGGCATGCGATCTCTCGGTGCCTCCTTACTTGCGTTTCGTAAAGAACACCCTACAGTTCCTCTTATCTTGTTCAAATCGGACGTTTCCATGGCTTACCGTCGACTTCCCATGCATCCTCTTTGGCAGCTCAAGCAGATCGTCACTGATGTTGACGGAAATCGTCACGTTGACCGCTGCAACAACTTCGGAGGTCGCGGCTCATGCAAAATCTGGGTTTCTTTCATGGCGCTCGTCATCTGGATTGCCATATTCGTCAAGCTGCTCGCCGCTCTCAAGGTTTATGTCGATGACTCTTACAGCTTCGAGGAAGCTACAAACTTCACGTTTTACCCTCCGTACAACAAATTGCTCCCGACCAAACAAACCAAGCTCCTTCTTTTATGGGATGAGATTGGATTACCTCACGATGAACCCAAACAGATTTTCGGGTCCCCACTTGAAATCATTGGGTTTGTTGTTGATCCCAACGAGATGACCGTTCGTTTCCCACAGGACAAGAAAGAAGAGCTCCTTCACCATATTCACGAGTTTGCCGTCCATGGTAAACGTTGGCCTCTACGCGAGTTCCTTCGCATCGCAGGTTGGTGCAATTGGGCTTTCAACATGTTTTACTTGCTTCCCCCTGGACTTTCTGCGTTATACGAGAAGGTTTCAGGCAAGCAAAACATGTTTGCCGCTGTCACTGTCAACCGTGCCATCGAAAGTGAACTCAATTGGATGGCCCATCACATTGCTCATCTTCCTGGTGTTCGGCTCCTTGCCGCATCTGCCTGGGAACCATCCGACGCCAACGTTGTGATCGCTCATGTTGATGCAGCCACCTCTACCGGACTCGGGATCTTCTTCCCTGCCCTCGCCTTAGCCTTTCAGTGTCCTGTCTCCGACTTACCTCCCGACTGCCACATCAACTATTTGGAGCTTCTTGCTGTCATGTCGGCTGTCCACATCGCTGCTCACCTTGAGCCCCCTCCCTCTCGTCTCGCAATCTTCTCTGACAGTTCGGTCGCTGTTGATATATTCCACTCCTTGCGTGCCCCACCGCATTTCAATGCACTGCTCATCTCAGCCGTTGATGATCTCATTGCCTACAACATTGATCTTCATGTTGTGCATGTTGCTGGTGAACACAACTCAGTGGCCGACTCCGTTTCCCGCTTCCAAAATGAAAATGCACACACGCTTGTGCCGGATCTTGACATCCTGCCCTTTTCACCCCCTCGGAATGCGCTGGGGGCTACCCACACATGAATCCCCCCATGCAGACGAGACAGCCTGCCCGTGAACCGTGGCCCCTTTCTCGTCTGCTTCACGAACGAGCGATTGCCATGGGAATGGCTCTCGAGCGTTCGTCTCTCCTAGCTTACAATTCGCATCTCAACTCGTACCTCACCTTTTGTCGACTTCACAACCGCCCCATTACACCCACCGTCGACACTCTTTCCTTTTTCATTGTTTTCATGTCCGCCCACATTCGCCCTGATTCTGTTGCTGTGTACTTGGGCGGAATTTGTAATCGACTGGAGAATGATTATCCTGAGGTTCGACAGGCTCGCGCACATCCTGTTGTCAAGCGTACATTGGCCGGTTGCCTCAAACGCGCTCGGCAACAACCCTCCCGCAAAACCCCGTTTGACCCTTCCCACCTCCTCACTGTCACCTCTGCTCTGACGAGCACCTCCCTCCATGACGACTTGCTTTTCGGCGCGCTGTTGCTCACGGGCTTTCATGCTCTCATGCGTCTCGGTGAGCTCGTGTGGCCTGATGCATTACAGCTTCAATCGCTCCGTAAAGTGATCCTTCGCCGTTCTCTCCGTGTCTCCGCTGATTCTTTTACTTTCATTTTACCAACCCACAAAGTACTTAAGGCTGGTCATGGCAATGAAGTCTCTGTGCGCGCGTTTTCCGGCGCCATTGACCCTCTTCCTACTTTCTTACACTATGTGCATTCACGTGATCGTCTCTTCTTTTATGCTCCAGAGCTGTGGCTCACACACGAAGGTTTCGTACCTACTCGTTCCTGGTTCATGCGGCGTTTCCGGCGCTTCTTCAGCCACAAGTTTGCTGGCCACTCTATGCGCTCCGGGGGCGCCACCACTTTAGCCTTAAATGGCACCCCTCCATACGCCATCCAAGCACTTGGGCGCTGGTCTTCCGACGACTGGCAGAAGTACGTTCGGAATCACGCCTTTCTTCAACAAGCCTTACTTCATTCACACACCGTGGAGTAATTTAATTCTGACGGCTGCGCATGGTGGGCCGTTGTGGATTATATACTCCTTCTTTCTTTTCTTTTCTTTAATTCTCTACTTCTTTATAGTCACTCATAGCCCTTGCCTCGTCAAGGCAAGCCTTTCTATTCTATATAGTTTCACTCGCGAATTCCGAGTCCCACACGGCACGACTCCACGTAAGCTCGCAACGACTCGATACGAGTCTGCCACAGCTTTTGCCAGTGGTTGCGCTACTACGACTCCTCGTGAATTCATAGGCTCCCTTGCGGGCCACAGCGGACTCGCAAGGGAGTCGATTTTGCTACCATATCGCGTGGTCAATATCGCCCGCAGACGAAACGGACAAAGCCCATTAATTGATAAATTACACCGACTCGAACGACTCGGAGCTCCACCGTGACAGTGCCGGTAAATTCAATGCAATCCTCATCTCAAACTCCACCTAGTCAGCACCACCCCTCGCTTGCACCCGATACAAACCCCTTCTCTCGCCAGACACCCCAACAAGGCTATCGCTCGGGCAAGCTGGAACTCGGCCGCCAAGCTGTCCTTCACGACTTGGGAAGCTTACTTCGAGGTTCCTTTCGACCACTTTCTTGAACAAATTCTTCCACAGTCGCACAATTCCACTGGAACATGCATCGGTGACATTCTGACTCAGTTAAAAACTCAAGGTATTGTTCTTGGAGATCGTTGGAAAGCATTTCCCGGACCAGAACCCCTGTCTTCTTCGCCCAGCAAAGAGAAGGAAACATTTGCTCCATTATCAACAATTCTCAACGGAATCCTCCACCATACACCAAATACTTCTTTGTTCTATGTCAGTAACTCGGACCGTCCACTGCGCTTGGAACGACGGAACACCAGCATCCCGGATGGATTTTTACAGCTCGTCAAGACGAAGACTGTGCAGATTGGTCAACCAATTGACCGAACGCACTGGTTCGATATAGCCGTTCCATTTGAATTCAAAAAAAGAGTACGAGATCGTAGCGATGTAAGTCTTTCTCATCGTACCCTATCGGCGAGAATGTCTAACGTGACTCGGAACCTATACCAGAACGAACGGAAAATTATATGGAACCTCCATAGTGTCATGCGAGAAGACCCGTGTCGGCGCTTTGCTTATGGCATCACAATTGAAAACGAAGGCCTAAGGGTATGGTTTAGCAATCGTGCATACCTTGCGGTAACGACGTCGATTAATTTTTGTGAGGCAAGTTTGATTTCTAAACGGTCAATTGCTTATATTCATGATTGTACATGCACTGGCAGGACTTGCTGCGCGTTATTACACTTTTTCACTCCCTGGGATCTGCATCGGATGTAGAACTCGGGTGGGATCCTACTGTCACGCGCGTGTCTATTGGCCGATACCGAATCCTTGTCAACAATACAGCATACACCACTTTAGAAGAGCTAGCAACTCATGGGGCCGACTGTATGGTCGGACGAGGAACCCGTGTGTGGAAGGCCATGGATGAAGAAGGACGTATAGTCGTTGTCAAGGATGGCTGGCGAGACTTCGACAGGATGCCAGAAGGTGAAATCTTGGAACGGGTTCTGGGGGCCATCAGGACCAAATTTCCGAACGAGTTTGATGAGGCCAGGAAGCACTTCGTTAGCATCAGGGAGTATGGAGACGTTCTAATCTGCGACAGCCGGGATCAGACGCAGAATTTGAATGGTGACTCGGTACAGGGCGTTCTCCCCACAGGATGCAAGTGAGTGAAGGTCACGGTGGAAAATGCCTCGGTTTCCACGTCTTAGTCGGTCGTCCAAAACACATACACCGAGCATTGGACACGTACCAGACTCAGATGATCCCCTAAAACGTGCCCCT
>JBBPNU010001171.1:0-10517 GCA_038091055.1 Leccinum angustisporum
CATCATGGCGGCGTCGAGAGACTTCCATTGCTCGTCGGTGATGTCGACTTTCATGACGAGGTATGTGGTGACTTTGGACGAGCGTGCCAGGCAGCCCCCTTGCCTTTTATAACCACTGTGGTGTCTGGATCGGGTTTGTTCGGAGATGAATCGATGACTCTGCTTTCGGGCTGTTCCGGGTCAAAATACGGGCGCCTCGCTGACAAAGTCTCATCACATGATCGGCATACCGTTCCGAAGTAGTCAGCCATGCTTCAAAAGCACCTAAATGATATTAAATGTCCGCGGCCCCGGCGGGCCTTATATCGCCTTATGTGCTCCCGTACCCTATATCGCCAGAAGGCGGCAAAGTCATCCGAGGAGTCTAACCCTCCTCCACCAGAAGCTGCACTTTGATTGGTCACACGACTTAACATCCGCCTTCGACAGTAGACAGTAAGGACTTCCGCCAGTCTCTTCTGCTTACTTACTGCCATCATCTCGAGTAGGTGGTTGGCAAGTAATGGTAGTTTGTTAATAAACTTTGTTGCGCTGTTAGAATGAGCATCATGGTGCCGCTGCTATTCTCCGACACTCTATTTTTCAAGCTGTCTCGAACATGCATGAACACGTCAGAAACATACAAGTTAGGCTTGGTGTTGTCGACCTCTGAAAAGCACCTAGGTTGGTTCTCACCTGCAATTCATGCAAATTACCGCAAGAACGTGGGCAATGTCATAATATTGTACTTGCCGACTCCGAGTCATTGGCGCCGCCTGTATAAAAGCCGTCTTGAAGTCTTTAAGAGGCCGCTTCATTTAGCTTTGGTTCGACTTTCATCTTCCAGTTTCTTTACACTCTTTCACGCTCCTTGCAATTTTTTCAGCACGATGAGATCGTTTGGCCTTGCCGCTCCTTTGCTTCTGGCACTGACCACATTCGCTCATTCGCCACTCAGACGTAGCCCGAACACAGATACTTGCGCAAACCTCCGTACACATCTTGTGTTCCAGGATGTTTTGATTGACGGTATGTTAGTTCCTTCCTTCACATCCTCAGCCTTAACCTTGTTGTAGGCAAACCATATGACGCTGGCCTCATGCACCTGGGTCTCTGTGTCTCACAAGTTCCCGCCGTCGTCGATCACTACAGCGTCACAAAAGATGCTGTCAAGGTTGTTGGCGAGGACAAGGTTCAATCCGTTGTCACCAACATGGCAAGTTCGATGTGTCCTCGTACCATTACACTGCATACTTACCCACTCCCTTGACAGATTAAGACAGTGGGTGTGCAGTGCTCCTACCCGCCGCACGCAACGTCCTCAGTCACCGATGGTGACGAGTGTGGCTTTGTGTGCACCGATGGCTTCTTGGCCATGCCGCCGTCCAACCCCACATCATGCACATGTCCTTCTCACTTGAAGGAGTGCAACGGTAAATGTGGCCACTTCCACTCTGACTGTACTACGACATCACCACCTCCTTCGCGCCGGCAACACAATCCAAAGTGCGACACGGACCTGACAATGTGTGGCGTACCCGATGCAACATGGGGTCAGGCATACAAGTGCACCAATGTGACGTCTGACTCGTACTCGTGTACGTGTTCAAGTTGCCCAATCCGAATGAACGCGTCTTTGATCGCATAACTTTTTTACAGGCGGAGGCTGCGTCAAAGCTTCGCCTTTTGGAAGTACCTCTACTGGCGGAGTCAACTGCCACAAACTTCCCAACGTCGATGAAGTTTCCTGCAACGCCGGCAAGTGTATTGTTCATTCATGCAAGACTGGCTTCACCATGACGTACAACAACGGATGTATCGCGGATCCACATGCAAAGACTACTCGCGATGTCCCTATTCCTGGTGTCAAAGCATCCTTAAGTGGTTCTCAATGAGCTTACCATTGAGGTTTGTCACGTTCAAGGACTATTAGAGGGCACGAACACCATCGGGATGGTGGAGCAGACAGGAACTCTTATTCCTTGTCATATGAAGGACTGTTAAGGGTAGTATTTTTCGGAGGAGTCGCTGAAGTGGTGCCAATCTGCTTTTTATTAGTACAGTAAATAAGTCACCAAACTTTAATCATGCTCTCTATACTCGAATATTCACATAATCGCTTTCCGTCTTCTTTCCTAGTAAGCGGATGCGCGTGACAGGCACGCAGACGAAGAAGTCACGTCATAACGTCCAGATGGATCACTACTGCACCTACGTCATACGAGTGGATATCCATTGCGTCATGCGCCATAGTACACGATATAAACGGATCGTTTCACTGATCCTCGCCTATGACCAAAGTCCATTTTTCCACCACCACCGGCACGAATACCAAGCTTAAAATGACAGAACCCGCCGATTCATCCCAGCCCCCACAGCGACACGCGGGAGCTCTTAGCATCGGTCCTAACTATCCAACAGGTCCGGTAGGCTCATGGATCGTGTACAGCTCTTTCTTGCAGTCCGATGCTGACAGGACGTTCATTAAAGAGCCTTGGAACTAAGATTGAAGGCGCGATGGAGGAAATCAAGGGCAAGATATTGGGGAAACCGGAGGTTGCTGAGCATGGCCGTGAACTCAGGATAGGCGAGTTGAGGCGCAAGGAATGGGAGCAGGTAAGTCTTGTTGTTTTGCTGGCGTGAAAGGATATTGGAGACTGGATGCTTTAGGAAAATGCCACGGAGCCTTTGAAAGCACCTCAGAAGAATCAGAGCGAAGGGGAATGAACTGTAGCTGCCGGAAACCCAGCGGATGTTATGCGGAGACGCTCGCAAGCGCACTGGTGTTTACTATATTACATGGATCCTGTTTGTTCTCGGAAATATATCCACCTCGGTTTGAGGAACATTTCAAGCTTTATAGTAATAGTAATGCACAGAAATGTTACAACAGCGTACAGATAATTCATGCATTTTCTGGACGAACATGCACGAGCCAATCTCTTCGGGTCATGTAGCCGAATTTCACTTGGGGTACGGTTCAGAAGGGCACGTCGGGGTTGAGAAGCATGCGCTCTAGTACTTTGGCTCGGTAACGCGTGCTTATTCTTTCATGCTAGGCTTACTACATCCATTCAGAATCATTTACAGTTACAAGAAATACAGGATGAAGACAAGGTTACGTGCAAGTCATTTTCAGTCCACATCAATCACGCTGCTGTGGGTGTGTGCTCCGTACCCCTGCTGGCCACCCACGTCTCAGGTCCCTGATGTTCACCAACCACGTCAGGACGGCCACGACACTAGTACTGTGCTTTCTCGATGTACTAACCTTCCTATTCTTGATTTTTAGATACTTGACGCGCCTCGTGTACCACTCGCCCGCGGTCTGGCCTTTATTGAAATTGTGATCGGGACTCTTTTGCACAGCTTCCGCGATCAAAGAACTGTCTTCTATGAATGCGCGAAGCACCCTCGAGTTTCCCGGACGAGTGAAGAACCCGAGAGACCAACGTTCGTGCTCGCCTTGATCGCCGGGTGCCCGTACCACGCGATGCATGTTGGACTGAAGGATACCTCCACTAAAGATGGCGAGGGCGTCGCCGATGTTGCAGATCGCGTGGCCGGGGAGAGGCTGTATGCGTTTATGTGAGCATCTCCCTGAAACCTGTGCTTACAATAAAGCATACCTTGACATAGGACCATTCTGTCTGACCAGGAGGCATGACCTGTAACCCGCCGAGCTTGTTATGCAAAAAGGTCTGGCGAGATTCAGACAATGGATTTCACGTATCCGATGATCAAAGGCAATTTCGACTCACTATAGAACCAAAGTCAGTGTGTGCGCCCAACGTCGGCTTGTCTGAGACCGCCTGTTCGGGCGTCGGTTGAATCCTGATCATATGAACTGCGCTGAAGCTGAGTTCCTCATCCGAGTGCAGTCGCTCGAGCGTGCCCTCGGGCAAACCCAGCTTGTCGTTGAAGATGCGAATCATTGTGTTATTGACATCCAGCGACTTGCGGACGAACGGGCGCAAGACAGTCGGAATCGCAGTCATCAACGGAGCTGGGTGCGTTACGTGCACGACCTCCGGAAATGCGAGCACATCGTCCTTGGAGACATTGAAGGACTCTGCGGCGTCCAGATTACTAACTCGCAAGCAATCCTTGCGTCAGGCGAACAACGCCGGTGCGAGAATGCAGACACGATGGGACTGACCCGGTAGCATCCACCGCGTTCATGCCAGCTTTCCTGTATCTGAAACGAGCCGGTCGGTCGGTCTCCGGTCAGCACTTATTTAACGTGAAGATCAAAGCCACACAGATGTGACGATATGATACAAACCCAAACCACGGCCCTTCGTCGGTTCGCTCGAACTTCATCTTCTCCTCGAGGGGGAGGGCCATGATCTCGGCACCAACGTCGAACATGTTGTCGGCTTCCTTATCGACGCCATGGTTCTTGAGGCTAAGAAAATGATGATCAAAACACCGTCACGCACCCTCTCGGGCAGTTTCGCTACTTACTACCAGAGCCCGATGGATTTCGCGGCTTCCCAGAGACGGTCAATCTCGGAGGTGTCACCGGCTTTGAGAAGATCAAAGTCGATGACCAGCAGCGGGTGGGTACGGACGTTGTTCGGGAAAGGCGGTAGAGTCGTTCCAGGCATCGTTTCAAGTTCAGAATGACTTTTTGGTGATGGATCTCAGCATCGAAGACGATAGTAACGTCTTTTTTATGGACCCGGCTCACCTGAGGCACTGCTGCTACAGTGGATGGGGACCCGAGGAGACAGAACGTGCGAAGGCTCGGCAGCTCGATATGGTCGTTTACCGTGACAGTAGAACCCTTTAAATTACCTACTTTTTCAAGAGGTATATTGCATCAGAAACATAATTAGCTGAACAGTCAACTAGTCATGCATTCATGCTTGGGTCAGTGACTGTCCGTTCAAAGATATTTTTAGTATCAGCACAGCGAGCTGCTTATTCGCCACCGAAATGCGAGACGGTGAGCAAGGCTAGTGGTATGGGGATAATCGAAGAAACGAGAGCTTTACAGAATATACAAGATAATCCAGAAGGAACGATCTGGTGCCGTCAGGCCTTCAGGCCTGGTGGTAATTACAACGGCAATAGAGATGATCGATGAAGGCGCGACGATGCGGGATGCTGTGGACGTCAGTGACTCTGCTATGCAAGGATACAATCATGAGGACTACCTTTTGTCACTGACTTCCTCAAATCCGAGACGGTCTTGATACCGCATCTTTAATAGGTACTGATACTCTTACTGATTAAATGTCAGTACGAAATAATGTCGATTGCTAGTCACTTACCTGCACTTTGAGGTGACTTTGAACTGATCATTTTCCCAGCGCCCAGACACGTCCAGAAATACGATACCTCTGCCAGTGTCGATACGACATGCGGTCACGGTGAGTCTGCACCGGGCCTCTCTGCGAGTCGAAACGGCGTCACAGAGAGATTGGAATGGTCCGGGGAGACTCGAATTCACTTTGTATCCCCATTCTATCTCGTAGAGGTGGCACAACTCTATTTCCTCCAATTCCGGCAAAAATATCCCGTTTTGGCCACTCCCACTCTGGTTTTCCGGGTCATGGGGAGAAGGGAGACAGAGCAAAGAAGTGATTTCGGGCAAGGAGGCAAATTTACTCAGTTTGATGTGTTGTAGATTCGGAAGCCATCTCGACACCTTTCTCCAGAGTTCCAGCGAGTCTAGAGGTGAGAGGAGATGAACACTTCGAACATCTCTCAAGGGGATGGAAGCACAGATGTCTCCCAAGATGCGATGATCATCTTGACTACCGGGTGTGTATTTCTTGTAAAGTTCGACATAAAGGGGAATGTTACGAATCCATGTGGTGGAACTCTCCGGGAGAACCTCACATCGTTCACGTTCGGATTCACTGAACATGAGCATCAACGAGCTTGTTCTGCTATCGATGACCAGCGAGCGACAAGTGAGATCCGAGTCATCGAATGTAATAATTCTTTGCGCGAGAAGAGGTGACAGCTGAGGATAATACATTAAAGTATGGATGTGGTTCTGTTCAGGTTCGCATTCCAGCCTGACTCTTGTTCTCGTTGGGATGTTTACGCAAGACAATAAGCCGATAACCGTCGAGAGTGGTGCCTTGATCAAAGTTCAGAAAGACAAGATAGGTTGGTCTCTGGGGTGGCATCGACTTCTCCGCTTGAAAGAAAGTGATGGGCGCTACGAAGGGCTTCTTGGAGACATAGATGTACGAGATGTGGCATCCGACGTAGCACGGCGAGAAATTGCACCATATCCAAGAGAAGGTGGGGAGGGACACAGGACACACGGAGAGTTGTCAAGCCATTTAGTCCGAGTGAAAACCAAGGCAACGGGCAGCCGTCCAACCTCAGCGTACGGAGGGCGGGAACGTCCCCCTCGAAAGAATCGTAAGCGCCCCCTCTGGTATCTTGGAATCGGGGTCGGATATCGATATTTCCAAATGCTCCAGCAACGAAGGATGCGAGAAAACTAATGTGGGAAAGTAGTCGAAACGATGGGGGTCGTGGATGAAGCCTTCTCTCTCTACGAATTCAAGGTCAAGGTGGAACTCCTGAATGCGTTCTGAATGGTTCATCGCCTGCTCAGCAATGTGGAATACGCGGAATGGGCTATCCCCAAAATCACTCCAGTTGAGACAGATCTTGAACGGGGACTTGCCCGACCTAGCTAATAGCTCCTGCGTCCATCTGTGGGATATCATGGGGATGTGGTTCCAAAGAGCCGGGCAATCGAGAGCCAGATACCGCCAGAAGCGACAGACATGCGAAATATTGACCCAACTAGGCTCAAGCGAATGGTAAGGGTAATATGCTTCGTCGATTTGAGAGGTATAGCAGTCGCGAGCGGTTTGAATAAATATGGCCATAAGTATCTCATTTGGAAGGCGAAATATGAAGACACGAGAATTTTGCTTGATATCACGGCAAGGAAGGTGCGGCACCGTAGCTGGAGCATCCATTTCGTCATCTGCGTGGGCCATGGCCATGTTTTCCATGAGGTTCATATGCAATTTTCCTCTTCAGAGAGGAAGGTGTACGGTGTAGTACACAGTCAGGAAGCTACTATAGTGTAGGTACTCGAAGGAGGTCCGATAGTTCAAGTTGAGAACGAGAGGTAAAAGCAAGAGACTTTACTATAGTAGGTGTGGTGTTAGCGATTGCTTGGAGAATCACTGTTCGATTGATAAATCGATAACTCACCACAGTTGTTCAGTAACAAGTTCGACCGAAAGTTAAAATTTTGAAAGGAACACACAGAGCTGACGTAATTTAGTCGCCGCGAGCTCATGTTCCCCCTTCCAATTTTCTACAAGTCACGATGAGAGTTACTGACTAGTGTTCGGTGAATTAGGGACACGTAAATTTACACTTGTAAATTAACCCAATTTACGGGTTAAATCTGACGGTCGCAGCAAGGGATGTAAAATAGGGTCAAATAGGCTTGAGCCAATTGGTTCAACGTCGTGACATGACTCGTCAGTCTGTCACTCTATGATATGTCACATCTGCCAGTGTCAAGTTGTCAACGCTTGCGAACACTGCATTCGTTTTACATGTAAATTTCGACGGGATTCCTATTTAACTAAACACTAAGATTCGCAACGACATCGGAACCAAGACGAACATTTCCCACCTTTCTTTGCGCTTGAAGCATCTCCATCTCGCTGGATTCTTCTTCCCCGTACTCGAGTCCTTGTTCGTCGGCGAAATAAACAGCTTCCGAATCCGTGACACGTTCGTGCCCATCTTCTTTGACTGGCTCGCAACGGCAGGTGCCACTGGCAGGCGTTCGTTCTGAAGGCGACAGGAAGGCCCGGGCGATGTCGATGGCATGACGGATAGCCGTTCGAGCGGTGTTACCAGCAGCATCAGAATGCTTCTTGCTCAAAGACGACTGGCAGCTATCCATCACTCTAGAGAGCATAGCCATCGACGAACTGCCATCGTGACCAGAGCCTGGCGAAATGATCGTCGCAGCACCGACTGTGCCACTCTTCGTACGTCCTCGACGTGCCACCTTGATAGATTGAGCTGACTCGGAACCTTAGGGGATGGCCGGATCACGGTCGTTCGTGGTCTGTAGCCTCGATTTTAAGCGGTATGCTCCAACGGGAAGGAAACCTGGCAAGGAAAACCTGCTGCCCGTTACAAGGCCTCCGGTCGCAAAGGAAGGACCGTCTATTTCTCGGGGAGCTCTGACCCAGCCGCGGCTTGGTTCTCGGCCTACTACGATGTCTGCTCGCTGCGCGAAACAACATCAGTATCCATCGTGCTCAACCAAGGACGTTCTCCAAGAACTCACAGTACTACCTCCTTCGACAACGGCGATTGGGCTTTCCTCGAGGGGAAAATAGGTTTGTAGAATGTATCCATCAACTTAATCTTGTGCTGCATCTCGGTCATCGTTATCCGCCTCAAGGGGTTCGGGTCCCAAATCTGAATGCGGATATTTGCGGATAATGTAGTCGTCGTTAGACAGAAATGCGGCATTTCTGTCTGACGACGACTACATCCAGTCAGTTTAACTAATCTTGTGGTTTACGATGAGTGACTAGTAACCTGGACCGATGTAGGCTACTGTGTCACACGGGTCATCGTAACACACGCGTTGGTTGGAAGACAAACCGAAGTCCGCAATCTGAACACTGGTGCCATTCGCATCACACATAATGTTTTCTGGCTTGAGGTCCTGGTGGAAGATCCCCTTCTCGTGACAACCGAGGACGCCGTTAAGCACGTCCAAGAACACCGTGTTCTTGGACGTGCTCAACGGCGTACACCCTTCGTTTCCAAATGGCTTGATGCATGTCGAAGTTGCACAGTGGCATGACGATGAACAAGTAAGCAGTGGCTAGCACGAAAACCAAGGATTCAAGTGTCGGTGAGGCCACAAAGGCTGTTCCAAACATTTCTGATTGGGAGAACTGGTAGACCGTAGCTCGACTCCAATTTTACCCTACTTCACCGTAAAATTCTGTATTTAACCTGCAGATTAGCGTAAATTTCGCCCGCTGTTAATTAGCGTAGATTGACGTAGGTCAAATAGACATTGGAGAGGTAGTGGGGTAAATTTACATGTAAATTTCGACGGAATTCCTATTTAACTGAACACTACCGCCGAGGCTACTCCACTCCTACCTCATTGTAATAAAAGTCATATATCATCCCTTCCACTGCATGTCATGGTTCCGTGCGGAGATAATAGAGACCTCAGGCACTTCGGATGCAACGTCCGATGATACGATGGCGGCATGTACCCAATTCAGAACAGTTCCGCCGACAGTCTGGAATACGGCGTCCACAGAAAATTGATACATGAAGAAGATCGTTCCTCTGAGATATGACTCGTGGGTATGTTCATGGATCTTTACATTTCTTTCTCATTGACCGCGTCATGGTAAACAGGAACGTACGGAAACGATCGAGAATGTAATATGGTAGTTCAAGGTACCGAGTACGGTGGTTATACAGTTGACATTAATGGTCGAGGACGATCAGCACATGTCAACGATAGGTGTACCTATCAAATATCTGACGGTTACCAGTAGTTCCGCTATGCGGTACTTTGATCAAATTTCATGCGCCCAGGGGTTCAAGCCTTTTCTTTCAAAGTCACCATCTCTTGATGTTATGGTTTGTCTCTGGTGATAGATGTCAAGGTCAGATTGGCCCGCATGTCTTTTTTTTTTTTTGACGCATTGTAGGTCTACTGTGAACTTGCGTCTGTTGATCATTGTCTTCCAGTTGGAGCATCTCCCCAGTACAGCCCTTCTCCAACAGACGAATCTGTACCTCCAACTTTTGACGTCAGGGCAGAGTCCATTCCCTGTTCCTCTGTTTCAGATGTTACTAATTTTTGTGCTCTCTTGATCATTCAACCACTTGACATTTTGGCGCCGCCGCCTTTCTTCCCCAATTAAATCGACCACACGGTTTCCCGGATCGTGCTACGACGTCCACGCTCAGCGGCAGCGATCGGCCTCGCGAACCCCCCGTCTAGTCAGTGAGCCATCGCCTCGACACGTTCTGTATACCTGGTACTTAGGTCACAAGCTTGCCGCGTAGCATGAAAAAACCGCATGAGCACCGATCTTACAGGGCTCAGTCTCCAATTTGATGTTCGTTGCTCATTTCATGGCCGAGCCGGTTAATGTCCGTGGACTTCACGCCGTGTGTCTTACTATGCTCAGACCAACTCTTGTTCCTTTTCTTCTACAAAGCCTTGAACCTTCTGGTCCGTCCTGCAACGTAGGCGGACCCTAGCCATCTCGCGAACTAGGTCTAATCGGCGCCTTTTCGTCCAGTTTTCACTTGTCCCAATCAAGGCCACGGCCTCGGCAAGTTCGACAGGAACTGTGTGATACAGTTCCTTGATGAGTCCCTGGAGTCCCACCACAATTAAATTTTATCAGATTCTGTCTCATCTTTTCGTCGATCGAATCTATGGTGATTCCGCAATTGGGCTCAGTGTGACGCTCGCAAAAACCTATAAAACACCCTTCGAACCAATGGAACTACAAGACAGTCAGATATGGCTG
>JBBPNU010001172.1:0-10516 GCA_038091055.1 Leccinum angustisporum
CTTGAATTGCCTTCCCTCATATCTATCCATCCCCAGCCGCGTGCTGAATTCTTGGTCGACGCTTAACTCTGCTCTAGTATCAGTTCACATTTCTCAATTCTCTAATATGTCAAACTTGAAGCAGGGTACTCTTTCGTTCGCAAGTGCCAAACGAACCAACTTGAACTCGGCTCTCAATGGAAAATCACAGAAGACAGCTTCGGTCGCAGACAAAGAGAAAAATAGGCGAGTTGCGGTACATGAAGAGACTCCATATGATGCGGAGTCCAGTGACGTTCTTGAGATATCATCTGACGAAGATAGCGCCGTCCTCGAGGAAATTACTATTCCAGCCAAACGAACTCGTGCGAGTACAAAGCCGCATACATCCTCTGGCGCTGTGAAGAAAGTGTCCTCTCAGCTGTCACGCTCTGAGAAACAAAAACATTCTTTAGGGGTGGTAGAAAGAGAGCACCTAGACGTCAACAGAACCGGTCGGTACCGCAAATACTACAATGAAGTGAGATCAAAAATGGGTTATATGGATCCTGGTAGGTCATGAAAAACAGTGGGGAAAATCACCAGAGCTTACTCTGTCTCCGCCGATAGTCCATTCGGAAGGGCAGAACAGGATACACCAAATGCTTCGTTTCTTCGATATGTGAGATCATCCGGCGGGTTGATCTGTCTGTGCTCACGGAGTTGTCAGGTCGTATGAATTTGGCCCATGTATCGGAATGACAAGGCTGGAACGATGGGAGAGGGCGCAGGCGTTCGGCCTCAATCCACCTGTGGAAGTATGTCCAATCCAACCTTTACCCACTCAAATATGAACGTGATAACAGGTTCAAGACATTTTGCTCACCAAGGAAGGCACAGAGAGGGCTGAATATGCCCATTGTGTGTTGTACGGCGAGGTTTGAAGAACTATGCCCAGTTTCGACTTATTGAGGCTCTCAGATGTGATGTTCTGACATTCATGCACGTGTTGTTCAGGCCTCAGGTGTGAAATGTGGTTTTCACTGATACGTTTTTCCGCAGTCAATTTTTCAATGTAATAACGGGAAACCCCTGCTGTACTGACTATACTGCTTTTATCGTGCCTTTGGTGTGCTTATATCCGAAATGTACCCTTCCAGATGGCTTTTCTTTTCATCGATCGATCACCATACTACCGGCGTGAATTTCTGTGAACTTCTCCACAGACTTGTCGGTACGTTTGTCTGACACAAGCCTAACCTGGTCTGGACTTTGGCGCTGCTGCGGGGGCAGATCAGTGGTAATTTTGTGGAGAATCATCACCAGGCCGGTTTGAAGTTGCATACAATGTGGCGCCACAGTCGGACGTTGAGTGTGATCTGGAGCTTCAAAGTCACCCAGCCCGTTGGAACAATTGAAAACTTCCCAAAGAACTTTCTCTTGGTGCTGTTGTATACCAACCATGTCGCAAGCAGGCCTTTCGAGTCGCTCCAGCACATCTCCACACACGTCACCGAAATCGACATCATCCCACTGTTCCGGCGAGTGGTACGCACAGGTCAAGTGTCGTTTGAATCAGAATTTCCGGTTGCAACGCATTTTATAACGAACGGCTCGTTGGGAAAACGTGAACGCGCTCACCACAGACGCCGTCACTACTACCACCAAGGCCACAGACAGCGGAACTCCGCTCAGCCGCTGGCTCACCCCACTCACCGACCTCATTGCCTCTCTCGACGGTAGGGATGTAATTCCCTGAATCAGCTTCAATATCATCTTTCCAGCCGTCATAATCAAACGGACATCGAGCAGGCCGTTGGCTTTGCGCAAGAAGACCCCGACAGGTTGATGATGTCTCTGAACGACGTCGCTGTTGATCTCGCAGGTTGTTACAATGAACTCGGAGAAATAGCAGACCTCGATGATGCAATTCTCCTCCGAGTCCGCGCAGGAAGCGGAGCTTCCGAGATTACTAGTACTATACTGTGTCTCCTACCATCCTCTGTAGTAGCTCAGCTCGTAGCACCCTTTCCAATGTCACACCGCAGCGTTTGAAGTTCACGGAGGCTTATCCGGATCGTCCACTGGTGCCAGTGCCAATCATGAAGCCAAAAGACGGTTTTGACTGAGATCTGGCCTCCTCAAGAGCTCAAGTACCGACAACCTATGCGTGCTATCTCCACCTTGTGCAGAGAACCTTTATGGGATTCTCCGAAAAGTTGCTATCAACCTGGCAGGAGTGCGGCATAACCGAATTTGCAGATTGGGGCCACAGCATCTTTGATTTGAGTGAGATATCGCTTGGCTACAAGTTCTCAAGCGAAACAATCCGGTAGTATTAGACACGACATACGCGGCATCTACAATCAAATCAATTTAGCTCTGGGTCGAGTCGGTAGACCGGCGATGAATCGGAAGACCTGCAGTTGTTGTAACGTTTGCTCCTCCCCTCCCCATACGTTCGGAATGCGCTTCAGAACCTTTACGTCAATCGTTGCGACGACTGTCTTGGCATTGCCAGTGGCTGAGATTGGAAAACCAACGGGGTTGATGTGACACCAACAATTTAGACACACTTCGATCACTCCACAAGTACCGTGGCGTACGTCGTATCAACTGATGTTGCATACCCAAAGGGATCATTTTACTGTATGTTTTGTAGGCTTTATGAATGTCATCATTTTTGACCGGCGTATCATCAGACTATCTGTGCTGCAACAACATACATTCCTGAAATGGAAGTCGATGAATTCGTTCGTCAATGAAGGAAAGGTGGAAGAACCTGTATTTTCCATGAAGCTCACTTCTAGTGGAGGCGAGTTGTACCTCGGTGATCCAAGACAGACCTGTACATAGGTGTCATCACTTATACCGATGTCACTGTGGTGGTGAGCTGGAATTCGAGTGGACGCGGATATTACATGACTGATTTTGGCCATACAGGGATTGTGGCAGGTGAACATTGCGAGAATTCAAGGCAACGGCTCCTGACAGATGGACCTACCATCATCGACACTTGTGCAAGCTAGATTGTTGGTGATCAATCGAGGGTTCACGATCTACACACAAAACTTGGCGGTAAGAGCGTCGGGCGTGGATTCTACAGTTGTGAGTACCAGCCCAGTTCCAATTTGATCACCTTTGGGGTCACCTCAATGCGGTTTTGAATGGTTCGCTCGACTTGCTTCAGCAGTATTGTCAGCGATAAAGAGGGCGAGCTCCGCTATCCATCATGATGTGGTTTTACAGTATTCCATCTTACTAACCTGACCCAATTCCCAGCAGATTTTGCGGACCTTGCCACCTGATCGTCGGGAGCGTAGCATACTCAAAATGGGTTTTTTTTTGAAAGGGCTGTGGATAATGACATCAGTGGGGCCGCTGTCTGAATTGCGAAATATCGTGTAGTGGCTTCAGGTGTGAGCAGGTCGCAACATTGTTCTCGAAGAAGTGGCAGGAAGAAAGAAACGGCATGCGTCTGAGTTTGGTCCACTGGGGTCATTAGATCCAAGAAAGGAAATTTCTTCCCATCTTGCATTGAGCCTTCCCTACGTCGACGACCTGGATGACTTCCACGAGCTCGCCATACTCGCAAGACACGAGGAACGATATCACTACGAGGACGACCCCTAGAGGGTTACAGTCACGTACAAACGATCACCGTCGCCACGTGAGCGGAGACAAGTCGCCCTCTATCGTGTACATGCCTGCTGGCTCCCCTCCCACACCTGCACCATCGCCTGGCCCGACCAGCTCCCTCTTCTCAGATGCGTTCCTCCTCTCCAGAGCCCACTCAGCGTACTTCGATCCCGCAAATCTATCCCGCATCGAGTTTGCAAACCTCATTGCCTTGGGCCCTGTTTCTCGTAAACGGTATCTTATGGCTATCCTGAATGACTGCACCCCTTCTGAGCTTCTATTCATTTCACAATCCATCACCCCCATGCTCAGACGTGACTTCCTCACGGAACTCCCACCAGAGATAGCATTACATATCCTTAGCTTCATAAACGACCCGACAACTCTTTCCAGAGTTGGCCAAGTTTCCAAACGGTGGCATGACCTCGCCCAAGACGAATGGCTTTGGAAATCGATGTGCGGCGCTTATCGCTTTAACGTGGACACGGTCAACGCCGAAGACGTTGAGGGTGAAAAGGAAATTGTCGGAGAATGCTCCAGAGAGATAGACTCGTTCCCTCCTCATCCGATGGACCCAGCACTTCAAACCCTCACTGCGAAAGAAAGTTTGAAACGACAAGAACAATCTCCTCTATCAACATGGAGACGGTCATTCAGCCACAAAGCGATCGACAACTCTTCGCCATCGTACCGGAAACGTTTTCAATACTCCTACGTCATAAGTAAGCGCAACCACCTTTGCTAAACTAACTACACATTAACATCGTATCGAGTGTCCAATATGCAAAGAGGAGGATATCTCCTTCGTTCGCACCGCATGCCCATCGCGACGCCTGATAATGGTGTTGTTACATCCGTGGCGTTGGACTCTGATCGCGTCGTTGTTGGTTGTGCCAATTCAAAGGTCCACATTTACAGCGCCAACACCGGTGTTTTATGTCGCACACTCTTGGGTCATGATCAAGGTGTATGGGCAGTGCACCTCGTCAGTCGCGGCGGGTTTTGGGACGAACCCGGGATCGATACCATGGCGCTTAGTCAAGAGTTAGCGGCATCACGGATTACCAATGCACCCCTAACGAACGGCTACGTACCCGCGAAGTACCGTCGTGCATTGGGGCTCGACATGCCGAAGAAGAGGAGGGCACGAGCACCACAATTGTCTGAGAGTCCCGGGAAAAAAAGTGATTTGTGTTGCACTTCGGAAGGCTGGGGTCAACCCAACCCAATTGTCGTCAGTGCTGGTTGTGACAAGACTCTGCGGGTCTGGGACGTGGTATCTGGGTATAAACACAGGT
Source organism: Leccinum angustisporum (assembly GCA_038091055.1). Taxonomy (NCBI): domain Eukaryota; kingdom Fungi; phylum Basidiomycota; class Agaricomycetes; order Boletales; family Boletaceae; genus Leccinum; species Leccinum angustisporum. Next base: position 4,896 of record JBBPNU010001172.1, read on the forward strand.
ACTCGCATCTATCGAGGCTGATCATGACTTCCCACAGCCATTGTATATATATTCTCAGAGGTCACAACGCGACCATTAGGTGTGCCCGTGTGTTACACAACCGTCCAATTGCCGTGACTGGGTCTCGTGATACAACAGTTCGAGTTTGGGATATACAGAAAGGGCGAATGCTTCGAACACTGGAAGGTCATTCGAATAGTGTTCGATGTCTCGATGTCTGTGGAAACAGGGTGGTCAGTGGGAGTTATGACGCGACTTGCCGAGTATGTTCATTGTTCTGTATCTGTGCGTTCTGATGGATGTGCCGTTCCAGATATGGAACGTAGACACAGGGAAGTGTTTATATGTCCTCGCCGGCCACGAGCAAGAAATCTATTCGGTCGCGTTCGATGGTTTTCGTGTCGTTTCTGGAGGAATGGATACAACCGTTCGTGTATGGGATGCTATGACAGGGTTTGTCGATCTCATGTCATATTATCTCGGAAATTAATGTTTTATTACAGGCAATGTGTTGCGTTATTGCAAGGGCATACAGCCCTGGTATGTCAATTACAGCTTTGCCCTACAACTGGCCTTGTCGCCACCGGCGGATCCGATGGACGTGTCATTACATTCGACCTCCACAACTACATCTCTCCGCAGCGCATCGCCGCCCACGACTCTTCCGTCACTTCCCTTCAGTTTGACTCGAACTTTCTCGTTACCGGTGGCAACGATGGACGTGTACGGATGTACGAAACTCATAACGGCAGGTATGTCAGAGATTTGACTGAGCCATGTGAGAGCGTGTGGAAGGTGGCTTGTAAGGGAGGGACGTGTGTGATCATGTGTAAGAGGTCAGGGAAGATGGTGATCGAAATTTGGACGTTTAGGCAGAGGAAGTCGAATTATTGATTTATACCTAGGGCCATAATATTGGTGGGTATATTTATTAGCGTACTGTATTCGTTCATGTAGTTGGTAATGTACTGTGAGGTTGGTATCTTATTATTTCATTCATTCTGGTTAATGTATTAATGTATACCTGTGCGTTGGGCATATTCGATGCAGATATGATGAACGATTCGAGATCAGACAAACATCTCAAACAGAGTTCATGCTATGTACTTGGCCCGTGGACAGGCATGAAAGTCCAATGAGTTGCCCACATGTTCTCTTTCCCAACGACGGACGTGAATAACCGATTCCCCGCCTCATTATACAGATCGGTGTCCATCCAGTTCCACCCTAATGCCCCTCCGCCCAGATCCTGACCATAGCCCAAGATCAACTCCTGCCTACCCTGATCCATGCTGGAGTCCATCTTCTTCATCAACGCATGTATGATCCACAACCCGAGACCCTGGCGCCGATACTCCTGATCCACGTGCAGCGCCCCGATGCTGCCATCGCAATGCATGAGTACACATGCAACAGGCCGTCTCCCATCCCCTGTCTCCGTTTTCTCGCGGATGCACACCGAATAGGGCGCTCGCGACAAGTTGTACTCGTCGGAACGCGGCGCCGTCGTGGAAGTGCGTACAAATGCCAAGTCGGACTCCCTGATCTCTGATACCTCCATCCCTGGCATCTCCGTTTCCATCTCCAAGACGGACTCGGGCTTGGACTGGTCGCCAATGGTAGCGCAGCCACCTCTTTGCGTCTGCCGGCCCGGGATCCGAGTCGTCTTGAACAACAGACTCTTGTTTTGGTCATTGCGTACTAATGCGCCGCCGCCACGCGGCGGATAGACGTACCGCACGCTGGAAACCTGGACCCTCGACAGTGGCGCGAGTGCGGCCGCCCACTTCGCGTGGACAGCAGTGATGAGGATCTCGGGTGGCTCGGTGGGGGCTCGGCGCGTCGGCACGCCATCAAATGACAGGACGGAGGTATGCACTTCCGATGCGATATCGAGGAGGCTCTCAAACACATTCCTGACATGTGTTTCATCGGCGCCCTGGACCCTCTGCGGGTCACAGCTGCCATCGCCTCGCGATTCGCCTGAGCAGAAAAAATAGAACTGATGGTTCAGATGGGAGAAGGTGATCATTGAGAACAACGCATCATGATCATGATCGTCTGTCGAGATGGCGTCGGGACCGTGACGAAGAGGTATGGGTATGGTCGACCAGAGCGAGACCTTGGATGGGTCTACGCTTGGTAGTGCGCTGGAGCGAGGACACACGTTGAGAATGGATCCCAGAATGGAAAGGCTGTATGGTATGTGTGGGGTGAGCAGCTCGATGAGCGATGCCAAGGTATCACGGGAGTCGGTGCTCAGATCGATGTGATTGAGCCTCACTGCTGGCAGGTTCGACGTACTGATCATGATGATCAGGATATTATGCGGGATAGTAAAAGATATCTGTTTTGCCTGATCGATTCCTAGTTCCTAAGTTATCAACATCTTCATTCAAATTCAAAATAAGATATGAATGACTCGGAAGTACAAGGACAAATAATCCGATCGTAACGTGCAGGCGCAGCACGGCCACACATTACGTAAGCAATTGCAGCAGTCCAAAATTTCACGGAACGTTCATCGTTTTGTGACTTTTGAAATATCTGGGCCATTCCCCCCTTCCTTCATTTTTGGTCGTATCTTGAAGAAGGGCATTTATCCTGCGGATTGATTTTGCATGAAAGTGAACGAAGCAAGGTCGGAGCCGGAACTTTTTTTTTTCGGTCGAAACTTGAGGAAGGTACAACCTTCCTCGAGACTGTTCTTACGACCGCTTGGTACGATGTGCACCAACCACACTGCAAGTCTCAGACTATGCGACATGGGTTGCGCAGACCACTCAGAGTCGCTTCGCGATTTCTCACCGGCTCGAACAAGCACGAACCGAGTTCATATATGTATCACCTCTCCTTTATCCAACCTACTCCTCCCCCTTCGGATCTCTGCCAATTGGTTCGTGATGATTTCTCTAGATAGATCATGGGCCACCAGGGAACAGTGATGATTAGTGACAAGTGAGTGATCTATAGATATTCCGCTGGGTTCTGCGCCCTTGCCGAGGGGGAGAAACAATAACGCGACTATTGTTCATCTTCCTCTGACCCCTCTGACCCCTCTGACCAGTGGAATATCTTGTCTGTAAGCACCGTGCCATCGTTCCGATGTGTTACCATCAAGTGCTTCACAATCTCGCTCTTCGCTTTCACGTTGTACTGCAGCGCAACTGCTGCAGCTGCTGTGGTCATCCCGTCCCGCCGCGACCGCCAGAGGTACGTCATAGCGTACATGTGCCCCACTGAACCAACGACTGCAGGACTGGTTGCGTCGTCGATTCTGTTGTCAAGGTAGTGAATGAGTCATTGAACGGCGAGGCTTGAACTGGAAGGGTACTAGGGCGGAACTTCCATCTCAGTGGCCCTATCTAGAGAAACGGATAAAAGACTGATTGTAAAATGAGGTAGATTTTCGCTGCAGGTTCAAGCTGATATGTGTTCGAGGTCACGATACAACTTGAAATTGTGACGTCAGCACCCGTACATACATCCATCCACTCAGGTCACGTCGATACTACTCGTGGCCAACATCACAATGACCCGGGCCGATTGTAATCGATTGAGCTTTGACTCCGAACTACATACCATATAGTGAATTTTATGAGCATGCACTCATAGCCCAAGGTACTCATTGTTTAACCGGGTAAGCCCGTCTCATTGCACCGGTTGGGAAGCAAAGCATATCTCCATTCTGCATGTCAACAGATCGTTCTCTCACTTCCACGATGTGCCCCAGCGGACATGTCGCCCGCCCAACCTCCCATCCCAAAGGCGTGGTTTTGCGCGTCATGAAAGCATCTGACCTCCCACAAGTGCGGGCGCTGCATGTAAGAAGCATTGCTCTTTGCCTTCGCTTTCGTCTCACCGGTATCCTTAGCGCAAACTCCTGCCTGTCTCTTATCCAGCGGCATTCTTCATCCAACTCTTAATTAACCCGAAACAGCTCTGCTTGGTGGCGACGGACCACGACGCAGCTGTGGTTGGCTTTGCTTCAGCAGCAACGAGTCTCTCAGCACGCGGGCCATCGGGCGAATGCCTAAGAAATAACCGTGTGGATCGGAAGAACTCAGAAGAATCATGTTCCGAAATCCCCCGATCCCAAGTCACCCTTCTCACGCTCGGCGTTCTTCCAGCGTGTCAACGTAGAGGAATCGGACGGTCGCTCGTGCGCGGCATCGTTCAGCATCTGCAATCTCTCACATGTGGAGGGGCTCTGGAGCAGGCGGGTGATCCTGAGCCCCAGTCCGGGCCGGAATCCGATCACGTCCTCGATAGAGACGGCAAGATTGCCGTTTTCGTTCAAGCGGACGTTGCGCCATCCAATCATGCAGGTAAATACTTCTATACGCACATGGGGATGATGGATCAACGGGACTCTGTGGATCAACGCCTTCGTCTTGGGCTTGGGTCACGGACATCTGTCATGGCAGGGGTGATGTGTGTGTAAGCGGAATGAATTCAGTTGCAATGTACCTTATTGATCACATTGTTGCCGTGGCTTGGCGTCATTGCATGAGCCTGTGAATGTGAAACATGACAAGACAGGTGACTCATAGCCCTTCGGAAGGACAGATGCCAAATATGCTACGTCGCAACGATCAGGTGGCAAGGTCCGCAAATCCAACTCGTTTGTTGCCGAAATCGAATACCGTATAGACACTCATTAGGAAGACGCCCCCGATAGTCCAGTGTTCTGGGGATTGGGACGGGTTAAAATAGGGCAGTGGAACTCCCGGAAATTCTGGATAGCGAAACTCACTGCGTCCCTGTCCTCCGCGACTGACAATGCCACTGAAACATTGAGGCGATCCATCCGAAATTGCTCCCAGATTGAGGAGAGATGGAGGGATCCGAAACATCCTACCGCTAGTACCGCCAAATGCGAGACTTATCGTCGGGAACTTGTTGCATGGGACTACAGGAGGTCAATTCGGAAACGAAACATCAAATTAGAATTAGAACTGGACTGATACTCACAGCTGTAATATCCACGCCCGACGCTCGTACCACCAAGCCTTGTGTGTAAATCGTGAACCCTCAAGATATCCCCAATGATAACGTTTGCACCAGTGTCGATGATGGCAGGTACATTTGTCAGGATTGTTTGGCGGTTCCATTGAATTCTCGCAATGTTCACCTGCCAGAATCCCTGTATGGCCAAAATCAGTCATGTAATTTCCGCGTCCACTCGACATTCCAGCTCACCATCACAGTGACATCGGTATAAGTGATGACACCTGTGTACAGGTTTGTGTTGGATCCACCGAGGTACAACTCGCCTCCACTAGACGTGAGCTTCATGAAAAATACAGGCTCTTCCACCTTTCCTTCATCGACAAGCGTTTCGAATAGGGGGCTATCAGGATACGTCGAGATTGACTGGAACGCCATTCCCAACGCGCCATCTGGGGGGAATTCATCGACTGCCCTATCAGGGGAGTATGTTGTTGCAACACCGATGGTCTGATAGTCTGCCTATACCGTGCCGGTCAAAAACGATGACATTCACAAAGCATACAGGACATACATCAGGAAAAAAGGTTCGTGCCTGTAGCACAGCACAGCTACATAGCATTATGTAGTCACAGCTTATAAATGACATTCTACAGTAGACTACTGTAGCG
>JBBPNU010001173.1:0-10506 GCA_038091055.1 Leccinum angustisporum
CCGATTTGTGTGGAGTTGCGTGGGATTCAATCAACAAAGAACTTGGTGATCACGGTCACAATTCCGATGAGGATGAGGACACTCCCGAGTGGTTGAGTGGTGATTGCGGTTGGAAATCTTCCCCGGTCACCATCTCTGTCCCCTTTCACAGCCGCTCAGTCAATCCAGGGCCCAAGTCTTATACCGTTCAAGGCTTCCATCATCGGTCCCTTATTTCAATCCTGGAAGAGAAGGTCAGAGATCCTGCCCAGGCTGCTCATTTCCACTACGAACCATACGAGTTACTCTGGAATCCACCTCACAGGAACAGGGACATCAAAGTGTATGGCGAACTTTTCACCTCCAGTGCTTTCCTCGACGCTCACAGGGAACTGCAAGAATCACCTCCTGAACCTGGTTGCGATTTACCTCGAGTCGTCGCCGGGTTTATGTTCTGGTCTGATGCGACCCAACTTTCCACGTTTGGCGGCGCAAAACTTTGGCCGTTATATGTATATTTTGGAAACGAATCGAAGTATCGACGATGTCAACCATCAACAAACGCCTGTTCACATGCGGCTTACTTTCAGACGGTTAGTCCACCATCCAGACAACCTACCTGCGTATCTCACGAGTCTCTTGTTTCAGCTCCCCGACGCATTCAAAGACTTTGTGTTGAACCACTCGGGAGGTAGAACTTTGAGTGACGTTCTCATGACTCACTGTCATAGAGAATTTTTCCATGCACAATGGAAAATACTTCTTGATGAAGATTTCATTAGGGCTTATAAACACGGTATCGTGATTACCTGCTGCGACGGCTTGAAACGCCGTTTTTACCCCAGGATATTTACATATTCTGCGGACTATCCAGAAAAGTAGTCTACACACCCTTTCAGGAGCTGCGCTGACTTCTATCTGTTCACAGAGTACTCATCGCATCTATACGTAACCTTGGCACGTGTCCTTGCCCTCGGTGTACGGTGACACTAGACAATGTTGAGAGTCTGGGTACTATTGAGGATATGGAAGATCGAGTGTTTCTCGCCCGTCGTGATGAACACGGGCGTCAAGAAGCTGTTCAAGAAGCTCGGGACCTCATCTATAGACAGAACTTTGCAGTCACAACACCTCCAGTGGAAGCCCTGCTGAAACCCGAATCGCTGGTCCCAACATCAGTAAGTCATTTCTGATACGGATCTTACTGGTGTCCTTTTGTGAATGTCGTCATTTAGAACGCGTTTTCGGAAAAGCTTTGCCCACTTGGTTTCAATCTTTTCCTAATGCTAGTGGTAGACATGCTCCATGAATTTGAGCTGGGGGTTTGGAAAGCGGTCTTCACTCAGCTTCTTCGTATGCTAGAATCATTGGAAGAGCGAAAGGTACACGAGCTTGATCGCAGGTCTAATTTTTTTCTCAGATGTCATGTATTCCATTTGCTCATGGCCGCATTTAGATACCGCCAAATTCCAACTTTCGGACGGGATACTATTCGCCGGTTTTCACGAAATGTTTCAGAGATGAAGCGGGCTGCAGCTTATGACTTCGAAGATCTCTTACAGGCTAGTAGATTCAATAACTGATCTGACTTCATCTGACAATCACTCTAGTGTTCCATGCCTGCCTTTGATGGCCTATTTCCAGAACCCCACAATTCGTCGGTGTTGAGACTACTTTCTGTCCTTTGTCATTGGCATGGGTTTGCGAAACTTCGGATGCATACTGACGAGACCCTCCAGATCTTGGAGAATGTCACTGAATCCCTCGGAAGGGAGCTTCGGGCATTCAGTGTCCATACATGTCCCGCCTTCTCTACCCGTGAACTCAAGCGAGAAGCCGATTCTCGACAACGCCGTCAGCAACAGCAGTCTCAGCCTCGTCCACACGTGTCATCGTCGCGAAAACCATCCCAAGTGGGTTCACGTCGACCGAAAACTCTGAACTTGAGAACGTACAAACTGCATGCTCTGGGTGATTATGTGTCTTCCATTAGGAGGTACGGGACCACTGATTCATACTCAACACAGTTGGTGCGGAAATTCATTTGGATCGATTTGAGGCTATGTTCTTACTTCTACTCGTTTACAGGGGGAGCGGGAGCACCGTGTCGGGAAAGGACGATTCCTTCGAACCAGTCGCAAAAATTTTGTGCGACAACTCACTCAAATTGAAAGGCGCCAGTTACGTATACGACATATTCGCGAGAGAGTAGACCGTGAAGTTACGCTCCTAGAACCCATTCCTAAGGATCCGAGGGAGCACTACCAAATTGGCAAATCGCAAAACCACCCAGTAGATATCTCGGTCTTTTGCAGGGAATATTCTAATGCCCCATTGGCAGCTGTTAAGGTGATTGATCTCAACCCATGCCATTGTTTCGATACTGTGTTAATGGTAATTTAGGACTTCACACTTAAACTCAAGCAGCATTTGCTGCCCCGCATCGCGGCAATTCATGAATCGAACTTAGAACTAGATCGTCACTTGAACCCAGCCCTCATGGACGGCCTCGAGGATGACTTCACTGCATCGGCTGCTGGGCCAGATCATGTGATATTCAAAAATAATCGCCTTTATCGCCATCACATCCTTCGAATCAATTACACGACATATGACGTTCGTCGCTCTGATGATATCTTCAATCCAAATACGGAGCACCGTGACATCATGATGCTCCACCGCCCAGAATCCGAGCAAGATTGCGATCGGTTCTGTTATGCCAGGATAATTGGGATATACCACGCTAACGTTCAATACATCGGGCCAGGTATGAACGATTATCTCCCGCGGCGGATGGATTTCTTGCACGTACGCTGGTTTGAACGAGTCCCGGAACAAGACCTGCATGGTCTTGATGCTCTAAGATTCATTCAGACGGATGACCCTGCATCATTCGATTTCGTGGATCCAGCGGATGTGGTCCGAGGTTGCCACCTCATGCCTGCATTCAGGCATGGGAAGCTCCGCCAAGAGCACACTTTGACATCACCTACTACCACACGAGATTCTGAGGAGTGGAACTATTATTACATTAACAGGTATGGCGAAATCACTCGTTGCTGTGTTTTCGCTTATATTGATGTTGCTTAAGATACGTTGATCGTGATATGCTTCTCAGGTTCCATTGGGGCCTCGGCGTTGGACATGCTTACTCGCATATTCCGAGCGCCTTCGATGAGGACCAGCCATCCTCTGCGACTGAATTTTTCCCACCCGCGCAAACCTCATTGTCTCCTTCCAAGTCGATGTCTGGCCCGTCTGAGCAGAAAAATCATGCCGGAAGTAGCACCACGGCAGTGTTGGTGGATGACCATGATCCCGACGAGGGATTTGCACTTACCGAGTGGGACGGCTCGGAGTTGGAGTGGGAAGTAATATCTGACTCCGAGTCTGCCTCTGAGGAAAATACTGATATTCAGACTATGTACGCTGTGTATGACGATGGTGTTGAATCTGAATAATGTCGAATGTACAGACTCACGGCGTAGATATACTTCAATACGTTAGATGTCCATGTAGTCTGTTCGCGATCCATAGAAGCTTAGCAGCCATTTCGTGACTTGACGCCCGGGCTGTATGATTTAACAGGACTCCGTTGCGATTGTAACGAGCCCTCGGACTGGCGGAAATTGAAGGGAAAAAAAGAGTGGGGCCGCGGTGGTAAAAAGATTACATAAATCTTTGGTTCTCCTTCCGAGTCATAGAACGATCCCATTTAATTCAGTTACGGATAGATACTGGAAGTCGCGCTCGGACAGAAAGGGCGTAATGATAGTCTCGGCTCTTTATCAGGGAGGTGCAGGCTGCAGGATCCCCCAAGTACGTACAATTCGTGGTGCATCCCCAGTGTCATATAAATGACACGACTCTTCCAGCTTCAGGCATTTGTGGCGATCAAGAAATGGAATATTCTTTCTGTCATGGATGGAAGGGTGGTTAGAGGCAACCCGTTGTTGCGTCGTCAGCATTGTAAAGTAATCGAGTCCGTCCCAGCTGAGACAGTCGCATCAAACAACTTGACTTAAGTATGGTTCGCTTCCCGTTGATGGAACTGATTCGAGCTCGTTGACAGGTGATACCAAGAGCGCAGGTCTCATGCGACGAATTGGTCCTTTGAAAGTCTGCCACTGATGTATATGTAGTGGGTATGTGGAATGTATTGGAGCACGGGGGTGTTCTAATCTCCCAGTGGTAACTATGCGATTTTAGTGAATCTCTGACAAAAGGTGGCAATCACGTCAGGTGCGCGCAGTCCCGACAGGATACGCTCTCCAAAGGGATCTGGAACCAGCGCCTCTCCCGAGGGGTTGTGTATGCGCAAGCCGGGAAAGATTCGGATAGGTTAGTATTCCTTGTTTGCCATTTCTCGTTTCATTTCATATCCACAGGCATTATCTGCGAACCCCTCGAGCCAATTAACTTCGAGGCGCATGAAGCATTCACTATGCGTCTCGCGTACTGTGTGTTTCCTCAGGGCACGTGAGTATTATTCTTTCTGTTTTCCGTGAACCGCAGCAGATTCATTTGCTTAAAGGTAAGGGCCACCTCATTCTCGGCATACCCCTGGAAAATCAAGATGCCAATGGAGCATTCGAACCACATCAGCGACAAGCTTTTACACACCCGCTGCGAAGTATAAGTGCAGCAAACCTGGCCTATATCATTACCCAACGTTTGCCGGAGCATAGAGGTATTCCAATATACCGGCTACCTTGTGCGGATTAACTCCCTTTGCCCAACGAGGTCCTGATTATGGGAGGAGGCGAGGTGGTGCAGCAGTATTACGAGTACATTGACAATATCATTGACTTATAACAGGCACACGGTCGTTCCGATGAATTTTCGCATTGCTCCGACTGCCCGTTTGCATTAAATATCATAGTTGTGGTCCTCCTCCAAGGTAATTCTAACCACAACTCGGACGTCCTCCCTTTTGGCTGTCCAAACATTCGCAGTTTCACGTCTTTCGTAGTCCCCTACAGCTTCACCCTACAGACACATTGCTCAGCGCTCAGGCTCAATCACGGCCAGCGGATGCAATTCTGAGACAGTGCTTTTTACGCCAGAGTGCAATCAGATTCCAGCGTAGTCGGGACAAGTCATGAGTTGTCACTTGCTGGCCGACTTTATGTATAAGATACTATCGCCTAGGATCACAACGGATCTTGACTAAAGGCACCGCCGCAGAAGGCCAAGGCAACGCAAAACGATGTCATACTGGGTCATCATATATACACCTTGTTTGCTCCACGTGGATCATTCTCCACTTGACTCTGGAACGGACTCGACGCGCTCGCACGGCCGACAGCAGAGTCCGCCGCCGCTTGCCTCTACGCGTGGTCACTCGACGGGAGAGGACGGCATCGACTTTGCGTTTGAGAGTGTTCCTGCGGCCAAGTTCCTATCCGCGACTACATTGCCTTATACATAGAGGTGCTTTGGTCGAAAAAACGACGACGAGTGGGGCTTGTTTCCAGCCTGCGAATAACCCGCGGGATCTCGACGAGTTTCCTCAAACTCAAATCCAGCCGTCACCTAGCGACTTTATCGCAAGGATGGCCTATTAGAACACGTTTTTTGGCATCCGCGACGAGCATTCCGCGCATCCGGAGGACGATTACTGGACGATCTAGGCAAGCCGGCGAGATGACACACCACTGGCACGCCACGCTCGACGAACTGTTACTGATATACGCTCATGTAGAGTCTACATATTCACATTCGCCCTCGCCAAACCCGCCCACGACGTCGACACAGGCCCAAGGCTTGGCCACCCCCCACAGGTCTGGTCACCTGCCGGCTGGTAGAAATGGGCTTCTCGCCCGTCGACGCACGTGTTGCACTCCCAAACACCATGACTGATAACGATATGCAGGCAGGTGCAAAATATCCCTTCAACCATGCTCTCGTCCGGAACAGACATCGAGAAATCGATCGACCACCCCCGACGCGAAGCGACACCTACACCCAATCTCCCAATTCCTCTGGAACCTCTGCGTAGTCACTGCAAGAAAATGCTGTTTCAAGCGAGCAAGACCGGTCGCAGCATATTCAGCAAGACAAACGCGCTCCCAGTGGAAGGAAGAGAAAGGGAGGGAGGGAGGGAGAATGAGAGAAGAGGAATACCCTTTTGTACGTCGTCCCCGAAACTCAGTTTCAATCAGTATCGCAGCCACCCCTCGCACCACTACCCATCAATGTCCCTATCGGCGTGGAAAGCCCAAAACGAAGGCCGCTTCACCCTCACCCCCTGCCGTTGTCATCATCTCAGCCTCCACTCTCGCCTCAACGCACACCCACCAGCTCAATGATACTCACCTCATCGACGTCACACAAACCGTGATTTTCCCGTTGCGCTTGCAGCGTATACTATGCGCGCGTTGTCCTTCTCGCCAGGGCACGAAGTCAGCGATGAGCACTGTGAATCGTTGGATCTGTTGATAATGTTTCATAGCTAGTGACAAAGTGATTCAAGTGCTTCAGAATCATGTTCCTAGGCAGCCGTGACTCGTGTTTAGACTAGCCATTCAGACAACTAGTGTATATTTATTTATTTATTGAACAAATCCTCATCGACAACTTCAGTTTCCCTCTGCCAGTGGGCCTCCGAGTCTCTCGACCGCGGAGCGGGAACTCAACATCTCAGGTCGGCTCCGGGTCCGGTTCAAGGCAGGTGGATGAAGGCGACATCGCCTTTATAGAGCATGGACCACGCAACGTTCGACTTCTAGGCGCATTTGGTCAAAATACATCGTCTTCCTCTGGCACTTCTGCTTTTGGCGCATTTGGAGGAAGCACTTCTGCGTTTGGTAGAACTCCTGCTGTACTAGGGACTCATCTGGAACCAATGTTTTTGGCACGGGAAGTGCTTTTGGAGGCACTTCACTTTGAGGCAACCAAATTTGCGACGACTGTTGATGCAACTCCTGCAGGTATGCCATATCGTAGCCAAGACTCCAGCGCGGCTCACGCCTCTCATTAATTAGCAGGCAAGGCTGCAAATCCACCACCCGTTACAACGGGCACATCTACACCAAGCTATATTATCGCTTTCAGCGACCAACATCCATCAAACCCAGGTACCGTTCTCCAATACCAAACGATCACAGCTACACACGACTGGTTCAATATCCGGAAGCAATACCACTAACTCATTTGGGACCACTACAATCCAACCTGCTACCGGCGCGTTTGGAGCATTTGGGCAACCACAGTCTGCGACAGGCACCAATACTAGTACTGGCACAGGCGTCTTTGGTGGAGGTCGGCTACAGGTACGGCACTAGCATATCCAGTGGCGCGGGTGCGTTCGGGCAGCCAAAGCCTGCTACAGGATTCGGAAGCACCTTCGGTCAACCAAGGAGGTACCAAGTCGGTCTTTGTTTACCCTGCTTTATATCTGACTTCCTCCTTATCAGGTGGAAGTACCCAGCAATACGGACACCACAAGTGCCTTTGGCCAACTACAGCGCAGTCTTCCACTGGTGTGAGCGTCTTTGGCCAGCATCCACCGTAACAGACTTTGACTGCCTTCGGTAATATTCGATTCATTTGAATTGACAGACTGGTCGCTGACGTTAGCTTCCAGGTGCAACTACTATACAAAGCCTTCAATTTTTGGTCAGACGAATCAGCCAGCTGATACCACCACTAGTTTTGGCGGCGGCCTTTATGGTGCTCAGTGGCAGGCTCGGCCAACGCAACCTACAACAGGTCTTTTTTAGAACAACTCCGACTGCAGGTACCAATCTTTTTGGCCAACCTCGGCAACCTCAGCAGCAGCAACAACCTGCACAACAACCGGGTAATTGTGAGCATTCCACAATATTGCTCGCGTTTCTATCTGACTGTGCCGTGATAGTATTCGATAACAGCGCTACTCAACGCCTCCGATTACACCAACCGATCCGCAGTACGGCAAGACCCTGCTTGGCCGCAGGCATGTCCTGCCGGGCGTCGCACCGATTCTGTATAATATTCAGGTGGAGGGAACCTTTCCGGACGGGTTGGTATTTCAACAATAGTGCTCGTCGATTGACCAAATTGAGTGTTTTTTTTGCTAGCGTCTTCCTTGTGACCGTGCATGATCCAATCTGCACCAACGACGGCGACCTCGCTGCCGCGCTTTATGGCTCGTTCCTGCCCGTTCCGCCCATCAACGCCTTCCCAGCAACAGATCCAGTCCAGGACGATCCTGCGAATCTTCCAGGTGCGATCATCCCAAAAAAAGCACGCATCTTGATCAATCGCGGCCGTGAAAAACTCAAGATAAAGGTCATCAACAAGGGGGACCGACCTATTAACGTAAGTAATGGTTGTATATGGGTCTACTCTCTCTGCAGAGATGCTTATCGACCCAGATCGGCTCGCACTATCCATTTTCCGAGACGAACGGAGGGCTGGTTCTCGATCGTGCGAAAGCGATGGGGAAACGCCTCTATATACCCGCAGGAACGGCCGTCCGATCCGAGCCTAGTGATACAAAGACCGTTGACCTTTGTTCTATTGGAGGTAACAAAGTAGTCAAAGGGAGGCAATGGGCTCACTGACTTTATTGCGTCTAGTAGGCTGGCAGCGGGGTCTCTGAGAACATCTTTCGAGGGTTTGGTCACCATCCCGAGCCAGACGGTGCTCCCATCGTTCGCAGACAAATATATGAGTCGCGAGGAGTACATGTCCATGTATGGTCCCACGGTTGGGGATCGCATCCGTCTCGGGGACACGAGTCTCTGGATCGAGATCGAGCGCAACTCGGTGAGCCAGATTGTTGTTTTGGTTCTCTGGCCATATTGAATTGAATAAGCCGGCGTAGGCTTTCTATGGAGACGAAGTCAAATTTGGCGGTGGTAAGTCACGGCGGTGATGGTTCCGTGCCGTTTCTTCAACTTTTGATTTAGGCAAGACCATTCGTGATGGTATGGGACAAGCGTCTGGACGCAGCTCTACGGAGGCACTTGACCTGGTCATCACGAATGCCGTGATCGTTAACTGGACAGGTATATACAAGGTAATCTGACCTTTGCATATGGTCTTCGCTTTCTGATTATGGCGTAGGCGGACATCGGTGTTAGATCTGGAACCATCGTAGGCATTGGCAAGGCTGGAAACCCCGACATGATGGATAAGGTCGACCCGAATTTGATCCTCGGCTCGTCGACGGAAGTCATCGCAGGTGAGAGATTGATTGTCACAGCGGGAACTATCGACGTGCACGTTCATTACATCTGTCCGCAACAGGTGACGGAGGCGCTTGCTGTCGGCACGACGACGATGATCGGAGGTGGTACTGGTCCCAGTGCTGGTACGAACGCGACCACCTGCACGCCCAGTCCTTTCTATATCAGGGCTATGCTGGCCGCGACGGATCGTCTTCCCCATGAATTTCGCGTTCACTGGAAAGGGGAATGATTCTGGTCGACAAGTGCTCGAGGAGGTCGTCGAAGCCAGTGCCGCGGGACTCAAACTCCACGAGGATTGGGGGTCGACTCCGGCCGTAATGTCGAATTGTTTCGATGTCGGAGACGAGTATGACGTCCAGATCAACATCCATACTGATACTCTGAACGAGAGCGGTTTCGTTGCGTGTACGTTCGTTCTGACGGGTGGTTGATTCCGTGGTGATCACATTCTCTAGCTACCATTGATGAATTCAATGGCCGCACAATTCATTCGTATCATACTGAGGGAGCTGGTTTGTGGTTTGAGATACCATATGCGCCACTGTGCTGATATTTTGTTAGGCGTCGGACATGCTCCTGATATCATCAAAGTCTGTCAGTATGATCATGTGCTTCCATCATCCACGAGTCCTATTCGTCCTTTTGCTATCAATACCACGACGAACACCTCGACGTGAGCAGGGATCACACCCGTGTTACGCACAATGTAGCTGATAACCTCTTCATCAGATGCTCATGGTCTGCCACCACCTCGACAGGAACATCTGCGAGGACCTCCACTTTGCAGAATCTCGGAAACGATCGCGGCCGAAGACGTCCTCCAAGATATGGGCGTGATTTCGATGATCAGCATCAGCAAACTGGGATTTCTGGTACAGCTCTTACAGGATTCTACAGGATTCTACAGGGCTTACAGGCTTCCAGGCCTATACAGGCTTGTCCAGCCTGACTAATATTTTGTAATATATGCTTACAAACCATAGCAAACACACCATAAACAAAGCAAATACAAACAAACACAACACAACACAACACAACAACAACTAAATGAGGCACACTAGTAACCAACACTCACAAAGCAGGAATCCTAACCAGTTCTAACCAATGTCTTTGC
Organism: Leccinum angustisporum; assembly: GCA_038091055.1. Lineage (NCBI taxonomy): Eukaryota > Fungi > Basidiomycota > Agaricomycetes > Boletales > Boletaceae > Leccinum > Leccinum angustisporum. The sequence continues at coordinate 10,273 of JBBPNU010001173.1, forward strand.
CAATATCCCTACCCCCCTCTAACATTGTTTGCCTCCTAACCATATCTAACCAATGTCTTTGCCAATATCCCCCCCAATATCCCTAACCCCCCCTAACATTGTTTTGCCTCCTAACCCCCCATAACATTTGTTTGCCTCCTAACCATATCTAACCAATGTCTTTGCCAATATCCCCCCCAATATCCCTAACCCCCCCTAACATTGTTTTGCCTCCTAACCCCCCCTAACATTGTT
>JBBPNU010001174.1:0-10506 GCA_038091055.1 Leccinum angustisporum
AGAAAATTTAATTGCCACGCGCGGCTCTCAGCGGGATGAAATACGACTAATACGGTCCATCTCTGGCAAGGTACGGGCCTCGACTGTGTGTCACGGTAATTATAGATGCTCATCGTGTCGCTTAGGAGCGCTCATCTGCCAAATGGAAACAATTATTTTGGACGATCCAACAGCAAGACAAGCCAAATCATCCATCCCGAGAATGTCCGTTACAACTCATCCTCGACATGCCGGTCCGTTGGTCATCAACATATCTGATGCTCGACCGTGCTGAAAAACTCAAGGACGTAAGTGGTTTCACAAAGTTTGCATCACGTCTGTCTGACTTTGTTGACCTTGTTTTCGTCATCAAGGATGTTGATACTTTCGTGCATGAAATGGCTGGTGCTGAGAAGGATCGAGAGAAGCGTGCCAAGCTTCAGGATCTCCAACTGACAGATGAAGAATGGACCCGGGTATCCATGTTACTTGGCCTCCTGGCGAAGGCGGAGTATGCCCAACAGTCATTCTCCTCTGACTGTGGCCCTGCCACCCATCTTGCACTCCCGGCACTGGATTCATTGCACAAGGCTTGGCATACCCGGAGCACAAAGGCGGATTACATCGATTTTTGGCCAGCACTTGAGGCTGGCGTTGCAAAGATATCAAGCTACTATGAGAAGACGGCGGATTTGAATGCCTATATTATGGCAATGCGTACGTTACTATAATACTTAGTATAGGTATGTAATTACTGACAGATCTTTTGTAGTGCTTGATCCCGTCCAAAAGGGAAACCATATACGGAAGTATTGGGGAGCAGATGGATATGAGGACGCAATGAAACATGCGGAGGCACTCGTAAGACCTCAAACGTGGATGATATTGCTCGTCACTCATTTTCTGTAGTACAAGCAGCGGTACCTCGAGCTTAATGGTGCTGTCGTTACAAAGCCAACCAAGCCTGACAAGAACACGGCAGCATACGGCAAGGTCAAGCAATTGTTGCGTGAGCTGTCGGACGATTCGGATGAGTCGGATGATGACATACCGGTACCATCATCAATGCACGGTGACCCCCAACGTCCTTGGCTGCAGGAATTCCACGGATACCTCAATTCCAAGGATCAAGTCGCATCTGGGATGTCAATTGTACAATGGTGGGGGCTCAATGCAACTTGGTACCCGGTGTGGAGCTCATTGGCTCGAGACTACCTCTCGGTCATGGCAACATCCGTGTCGAGTGAACGAGCATTTTCATCATCTGCGATCACAATCAGCAAGCGGCGCAACCACCTCGCTGGTGATGTTGTTGAGGCACTTCAGTGCCTGAAGTGCTTCATCCGACGGGATTTGCTGTTCCGTGAGGTGCAGGATCCCTCAGTACTGTTGGACTCGGAACATCTGAATGAGGAGACCCATTCATTGGGTCAGGAGAATGAGGACCCGGAGGAGCCTGCTAACCAAGCTGATGACAGTGATGATATAGTTATGCTGAGTTTTGAGTAGCTACACCATGATGGCCACATTGCAACACTCATACTGTATTTCTTGTCGAGTTGATGTCATGCTGTGTACTTACATAATTGGAAACTCTGATGCAATGTTAAGCCGGGGTTCAAGCCGGGCCGGGCTCTGAACCTTGCAAGGCCGTCATTGAGAGCTTAGGCTTGAATTTTACTAGGCTTGAACCCTTAGAGGCCGGGCCTTAGCCGGGTCTTTTGAGCCGAGCCGGGCCTGGCACAACACTAGCGAAACATCGACGAAAAAAGTGGCTGTGTCATGACAAAAGCATTGGTACACTTTTTTTGTACACTTAGTACAACTCTGTCCTACACTTTTTCGCTTTTTGGTACACTTTCTTGGTACACTTAGTACACTCTGTCCTACACTTTTTGTTCATTACACTTTTGACTACACTTTGGTACACTTTGGTACACTTTTTGACTACATTTTTTTTGGTAGTTCACTACACTTTTGACTACACTTTTTTAGTAGTTCACTACACTTTTGACTACACTTTTTCGGTACACTTTGGTACATTTTGTGACTACACTTTTTTTTGGTAGTTCACTACACTTTTGACTACACTTTTTTGGTACACTTTGGTACACTTTCAAGTATACTTTTTTGGTACACTTGGTACACTTTTGACTACACTTTGGTACACTTTTGACTTCACTTTGGTTTACTTTGACTACACTTTTTAGGATCAAATTTTCTTCATGAAGTATTTGCAGTAAATGTTTGTAAACTTCAACATATTTCAGTTGTATTATATAGGGGTGCCTAGAATTGACAACTAATAGTATATAATATCCACAAAATGTTGAAAATATCACAATTAGTTCAAAATGTTACAAATAATGGCAATTATGCGGGGGTGGTTTTTCCTGATGTTGGGTATGGTCGCCATTGGGAGACACTCCAAACCCACGTGAACATACCCGGGTAGCACCCGGGTATACCCAAGTTAGGCCCTAGACCTGCTGGGCCTGTTGAATGCACACGTAGGTTGATGTGGCGCAGCAGCAGTAGGGGCCTTCTCGAGCGGCAGTGAGGCCACACCAACGCGGCGCAGTAAAGGTAACTTCCACCGATTATTCAATTCCAATCAGATCTACCAACTGGCTTTTGACGCGCATATACGATCTAGATTGGCGCATGCATTGGCGCGTCCCGTCGCATCTCACTGGCACTTCCTTGCGGCTCACCGATCACACGCAGTGTCGTGGGGCAGAACAGAAGATGCCGGCGACGCTGACATTGGCCTGCACAATCATACCCAGACGGTGCCAGACCGAGATGCTTCTGCCTCTCGGGTGATCCTACCGACAGGCAGCTATGGTACGTCCCTTCAATCATTTCACATCAGCATCTATTCCATATTATGCCCTCGTTCATCATCACTTCTTCCAATCTTTGTTTCTTCCATTTATTTTTTATTTCACTCATCACTTCTCCTCGAAATCTCCCTTTAATTCCCTGTGTCGTGACATACAAGCACGTCAATGGGATCACCAGCGCCGAAGCCGTGGACCAACGGGAGGGGTGTATCAAGGCCGTCCATCGATAGATCAGCACGGGTGCGGATTGGATTAAGGTGAAGACTTTTCGATGACGGTATCTGTTGACACAACTTCAATCCATTGTCTCTGATTTGAACTCAAGTGGCAATGTGTGCGGGAGGGTAGGAGCAATAAACAAGGATGAAGCTTAAGGGGAACAGGGGATGCAGTACATATTACACGTATTGGGCTACCTTCACACTGCCATCAGCATTACTGCTGCAATCCCAGCTCCGACGGAGAGTGACACAATAAGAAACAGCACCCAAGTGTGTTGTTGTACGACATCTGTCTTTGGGTTGTGCATCTTTCGTTGTTTATCTGTCCACTCCAAACGTAAATGCCAGCCTTTGTAGTCAAAAAAATGAGATGATCTCATGTATATCTCTCGCCCTCCAAACAACATACGGTAATTGATTTGGTGCCTTTGCAGATGTCGCGATGAGGATTCGGCCAGTATCACTGTATGACTGAAGGATGTCAATCAATTTATTAATAATCTCTGAGATCTTAACATACCGCGAGTGCCCAAATATTGTCATTCTCCTTGTGTACCAACGGTTCTATTGCATACCCCGTGGTTACATCCCAAATATGAGCAACTCCATCCGAAGACCCCCCCAAAAGAGCACACCCGTCGTGTACAAAACACACAGGTGAAAAAGAGGGACATGCAGTCACGTGGGGGAATCCATGCAATGGGCTTTTTGACCTCGTATCATAAAGGTCAAAGCCAGTCCGAAGGTTCGAGATTGCGATGTAACAATGGTCTGGCGAGATGGAGGTGCTGGCACTAGTAGTCAAGTTTGTCAGTTATAAGTATACTTGTTAAAGAATCACGCCTAATGCAAGCAACAGAATCGAGAGACAGTGGGCGTCATTGTTCCCATCAGAGCCAATGTCCCAAAATACAACACCGTGATTGAGGTAAGTAACCAGGAGTGTTTGCAATGAACGTTCGTTAGCGACCCAATTAAGTGAGGTGACAATGACCTCTGCATTTTGGTTTTCTCCCAAAGCACGAGGTAAACCTACAATACTCGTTAGATCCCAATTGCCCTCAGCTGAAAGGACATGTAAGTAAGACTCTCTGTGATCGTTTTCTTGTAGGTTTATTATGTTTATACGCACTTTGATATTGCCATACTTTCACCTCGTGAAATGCACCTATTGCAAGCATTTCGTTGGTGTCACAAAACGAGAGGCATTCCACTGGCAATGTGTGAATGGAATACCCCAATGCCAAGACATAGTCCTGAAGAAGTGGGTGAGACCCAGAAGGTTTATTAGGCATCAAAAAACGAATCCAACTCACAAATTCAATCTTGATACAAACCAGCTGCCCGCTCTCCATACCACAAAGTAATGTGTCCATCTTCTCAGCGAGCCAGCTTGTACAGAGGAACGCACAGTCCTGATTGTGATAACAAGATATGACAATGAGTAACTGTCCAGATCTGCATGACCAAATGGTGAGTTTGCTGTCCAATGATCCACACGCTATTAGTGAAGCATTGGCGTTGAAGGACAAAGAAAGAATGGGAGCGTGGTGCTCTTTCTGGAGAATGGCATCATGGTTGTACTGCAAGGCCATGGACCATGGTGGTGCCAGTGGTGGCGTTACTGGTGTATGTACGACTCGGACCGAACACCAGAATGTGTGAGTCTTTAATCACTCCATTTACATCACATCTGCCTTTTGTAGCCCCGTGTGACTAAATAGCATGCGGGCGCTCACTAGCGCTTACTTTGCAGCTCCAGCCAGATCTCCCTCGCAGACCTCAAGCAGAAAGGCAGGATCATTGTCTGGTGTGGTGGGTAGTGCAGAGTGCGCCCGGCGACCCGTGGACCTTGATGAGTCAAAATGTCAAATTACCCAGGCCGCTAAGTACACCGCCGCGTGTCACCGTCAGTACACCCTGGCCTTCATGCACGAATCATATACACGACCATCCGCAAACACCGCAACAACATGTAAAACGCACTGAGTGGCACCCTCGCAGCACACGCACACTACTACTACACCTCCTCCTCGTGTCCTCGTGCGTCCCATTCATTCGTGTCCTAATGCGGTAATCTCAGGCTGTGTTCAATCGGCAATAAAATCAAGGCATTGGCAGGTGATGAGCCAATTCTAGAAGAAAACAAAAACAGATTTGAATGAAGGGGAGGCTCCGGTCCGGGCGGCAATCGAGATCCATTCTTTAAAGTCCATCTTGTCGATAACGAGGTGATAATGTGCATGACTCGAAGGACATGGATGCAGATCGTCACCATTTCTACAAACAAAGAACCAAGCAAGGCTGAAACACCACCATGGAAACTTTTTTACCCTGCCCCGTTGTCATTCAACACGCCAGATTGGGCTTAAGTAGTAACTGCTGTGGTGTTTATGTTTACGTGCTTGATAAGCGAAGATCGAGTGATATATCCTGTCCGTAGTAGCACAGTCACGCCATACTAGGTATCATATCATAGAAATCCAGACTTACACTGTGTTTACAACATCCCATGCAAGCTGAGCGATTATTCACGGTCGACGCCCGTCTTTCAAGATATGGTCCGACTTACCTTGGTCTCCCACAATGCGTGAAATCAGTGCCAGGCCACCCCGGAATCACAAAGACCAGAACATTTGCGACAGGGGATGGCACACCGCTACGAGGTGGCCATAGTAGTAGGTAAACAATTTGAGCAGCATTGATCAGGTGTATCAATTACTTACAGTAGATTAACAGTGAACCTCAAGTACGATCAGAATCGACACCAGCATCCTCATTTCCTGGGTCCAGCTCTTTAAGAAGGAGGTGAGCCAATACATCCTGTTGCTGATTGATCTTGCTGACCAGTATTTGCAGTCAATCTGTAGAGCCACCACCAACATTTCCGCCTCCCCAGGAATCTGATGAACCAACCAAACGGCGGACTATGAGGTTTAGATCGGGAGGTGGAAATTTCTCTTATTTCGTGACAAAATCGGACACATGCATCGAAGTTCCCGCGCAGCAAGGCTCCGAGGAGAGTGATATTTACATACATTGGGTTAACGCCGAGAGACGTTGTCAAGTATGGCTCTGGCAAGCAGGCACATGGGTGCGTGTCCCTTTGGGTCAGCCCATCATTAGACCGCCCAAAACAGAGCCCCGATTTCTTATGGTCTCTGATGGAGGAATGGTGCAGAAGCGAACCTGGGATAGGATGTATAAGAAGCGAGATTCTCCAGTGATACCACCTTAATACTTTCTACTTTTTCTGTAGTACTACTCTTGACTCGGCTGAAATCCTCATCTCAGGCGGTGCACCGTGCCACCTATCTCCCCCTACAAATAAACAGAGTTAGCTCATTGGCAGAGCCATGGGCATCCAGGTACAGTTTTACTTCTAATCTGGCACCACGATTTTTGTCGCCGTTTCGGACTGGTCTTGAATGGCATGATACAAAATAAAACTACGGCAATAATCTACTATCCGGGGCAACATCATTGGACCTTGTCTGGAGGTGATCTTAAGGTACAATAGCGAGGTCCACAACACGCGCCATGCCGCATCTAAGGGTCCATCGGGTCGGCCATAAGGCGGAACACGCACCCACTAATGAATGAACCTTATCCACAGTTCTGAGCAAAACGAGCTGCACCCCCATTCGCATGCATGACGGAATATGTCTGCACAATCGACCCTGCCCCACTCGATATCGACATTCAAGGGCACGGGCACAGCGAACCAGATCATGCCAACGAGAAAGAAAAAGGCACGAGTTTGACGGGGAACAACGATACCTTGTCCGTAATGAACAGAAACAGTCCGTACCTTGAGCCCGAGGTCAGATCAGCCAACTTGAAACCTGTCCACTGTGGAGTGGGGAATACGAGCAAGCTGAGGATCCCGCAAGCAGGGATGGTCGCGCCGATATCGTGAACCCTGTGAGCGTGCGCGGGTCGAGGTCAGGTGAGGAGGTGGGGCGAAAACAAAGAGGACAGGAAGAAATGTACCGTCAGAACAGAGGAACCATGTGGTGAGTTATCGAAATGTGTCGCGAACTGCTTGAGGTATATGGGAAGAGCGTGAGCGACACAATCACAAAGCTAATAAATGTTCCCGGACAAAGAAAAGAAAGAAAGTTACTCAATTATTAGGTGTTCTGCCGGCAACATGTAAATACAAGTAACATACAAGTCAAGTGAATATTCTATGTACTTCACTTCAACCCTGCGATGCCTAGAGCCAAAACGAATCGCAGCCAGCCCAAGACTATTAGTTGTTCCCAGTGTGGAAAAAAGTTCTGTTCAGAAACAAATGTTTTGCAACATATGAATCAGCCAACAGGATTGTGCGGGCCTACCTGGCATGAGAAGGTTACATGCACCCTCCATCAGGCCCATTCCACTCAAATTCCACCTGTTGCAGGGACCCAAACTTTGGTCAACCTATCTCACACCGCAGAACTGGATTCGACTGACCGCAATATTCCTGGCTTGCGGTCCGGGGACACTCCGAGTCTGGCTCGTAATGATTCGGGTGATTATGCCCCCCTCGATGACCAGAAAGTTCCTAATTTCACAGACCCGGACATTGAAATGAACACCGAAGAAAATGAGACGGAAACGAGACAAGGTCCACTGGAAATATTTAGAGGCATACGAGGGTTGCAGCGAGGCGTTCCCTGGCGGGAAATTCTTTATGGATAAATTCAGGGAGGATGAACATGCCACCAAGAGGCAAGAAAACCTCTATTTCCCCTTTGCTTCCCGAGAAGAATGGCAGCTCGCTTCCTGGCTTCTTCGCTCACGTCTTAGCCTGTCGGCCATCAATTTGTTACTCGCACTGGATATTGTACGTACAATCTCGACTCAGCTATAGCCTATGAACTTTGGATTTTAACTGCATTCTAGCTTAAATCTGTACCCCTCTCCTTTCGGACAGGAAAGCAACTACGAGCACGCACTGAAATGTTACTATCAGGGCCTGCCTGGCTTTGCAAGACCATCAATCCCGAGGGCCGGACGAAGAAGCCTGTCCGAGTGTTTTACCATCAACCTCTTGAATGTCTTCAATGGCTACTAACTCATCCCTTACTCGCACCGTACATCAATTTTTCCCCTCGGAAAATCTGGACCTCCGCTGCGAAGATATGTCGCATTTATGACGACTGGATGAGCGGCAATCAAGCTTGGGAGATTCAGGTAAGTCTTTCATTCCTTGTAGGAAACATGGACATTACTAAGCGTAATATAGCACGAGCTTCCCGGCGGAAGCACACTCTTAGGGGTAGCCCTTTCATCTGACAAGACCAACATATCGGTCTTGACTGGGAATCACATGGCACATCTGGTGCTCATCAGCCTCGCGAACATTGACGCAAAGATTCGGAGCAAGACCTTGCTCCATGGTTACATGCTCCTTGCACTCCTCCCGATCCCCAAGTTTATCCACAAGAATACCTGGGTGCGAAGCTTACTACAACTTCCCGGTATGTCGACATCAACGTCTTCAGTCATGACTGAGCTCTTGCTCTTTTGCCAATGCCATTTGCTCTGTTTTCTCGACTGCTGCTTTCTTACATGACTGGAATCATCCTCTCCGCGTGCTGACTCGCTCTCGCTCTCACTCATTTCAATCCTCTGTCTCCTGTGTTTGGAACCAGAAGCTTTGGACTTGGGAGGATGAGAACGAGGACTCTTGTTCTTGTTCTTTCCTTGTGGTGGTTCTGTGGCTTTTTCTGTAGGAACCTTGGCTCGAGAAGATTTGTGGATAGAGATAGACATGGTTTGAGCAAATGAGGTGGTGTTTACGAGTACATCGAGTATGGAGCCTAAGTAGTTCTAACCACATTGAGTACATGAGGCTGCCTTAGGGTGAGTCAATTGCTGTCGAATTATTTTGATTCAAGTCTGGAACTTCCATAAAAGGGAAGTACAGAACATCTGCACCTCCCTTTTATGGTAATCCAGTTGATCGAATCAATCGTGTACATGTTCATAGCTATTACTCACCTACTATGATCCTGTGGGTGCTTCAAGGTGTTGAATATTTATGTCACACGTCACATTGTGACTGGTATGAGGACTAACTGGTGATGCTGTGACATTGCCTAAGGGTGACCGGTTTTGAAAGAACTAGTCACAACTGGTTGCAACCGTCTCAAAGACCAATCAGGACTAGTTGCCAAAGGTCCGGTTCGGTTTAACTGATAATTGTGTGAGTGATGCAACTGGTTGCGGTCCGGTCTTCTCCAAAATAGGAAAAAAAACCGGACCGGACCGGACTGGATCTTCAAACACTATCCCCCACTGCCTCTTCCCATCCCTCCCTCCTTGGGCGCCTCGAGGACGATGAACGCATTGCGCTTGCCGACTCCACTCATCTCGACCACTACAACATGGTCAAACAGTCCCTGAAGACGTCGAGGAAGAGGATGAAGGCTGCAAGATGGGCGATGATTGTGTCTCGCTGGGGGATACCAAAGAATGAGATGAGTATCTCTCTCGTTTCTTTGATGAAGCAATTGACTGTGACATGTGGTGCGTCCCACCTTCCCATCATCCCAACTACACTAACACTGCTGTGCGGGTCTCCTTGCCGCAGATACATAGTACATACCACGCCCGGACATTTGTAGTAGATAGTGATAAAACTACTACTTTGTCGCAGACGATGTGTGATGACTGTAAGGGAAAAGGAAAAGGAAAAACAAACTAACCACCACCTGACATGTGGTTATTGGATTCAGGAGCATCCTCGCATTTTACATGTGATCTTGACAATTTCTCTGAGTACCATGAGTATGATACACCAACTTACTCCCAAACTGCCAATGGAAAGGCACCTATCCTGGGTGTTGGTACAGTGCTCATCGCATTCAAAGACACCACTGTACGACTATTGCCAGTAATATACATGCCCACATGCAACATTCGACTTATATCCATGAGGACACTCCTATAGAAAGACAACTGTCTAGTAACCTTACGGACGTTGAACGGATTAATTGAGTTCTTTGACAAATGCTCCAGGAAGACAATACTGTCATTCCACACTCATGGCAACACCATGTACTGGATGAAGGCACCCGCCATCACACCCCAGAACCGTAATATATCTATGGTTTCTGTTGACTATGATACCATGCACAAGAGAATGGGCCACCCCTCTCGAGATGTTCTCAAAGTGGCCAGGAAGCATATTAAAGACTTTCCTGAGATTGAAATACCATCTCGAAACCCCATCTGTCCAGGATGCAAACTCAGCAAACAGCCAAATTGCCCTTTCCCTCATAGCGAGACGTGGGCCACCGCTCCCTTTGAACTTCATGCTGATCTCAAATCATATGAGACGGAATCGCATCATCGATATCAATATGCCGTGATTTTCCTCGATGATTATACATCTGCTGCATGAGTAAACCCCATCCGATCAAAAGATCAGACCATCAAAGTGGTCAAACAATTCTTCGCCTATG
>JBBPNU010001175.1:0-10492 GCA_038091055.1 Leccinum angustisporum
TTCAAATCTCGCCGTAACTTTTTGTTTTGTAGAACTACCTTTAATCACCGTCGAAACCTGGACGAACCTCGTGTTGTCACATACTTTGCAGCTGTATGTGTGCGTTGGTTATTGTTGTCCTCGTTTCTAGTCGAGCGACGCGTACCTCATTCACCGCCGCGTTGTGCTGCTTCGTCGCCCTGACCAGGTCTTTTTGGTCAGCTGGATCTTTTCGCGGTGATGCTGTGGGGCCTGGCACCGAACCCGTACTATGCGGAGCCTCTCCACATGAAGTAATCATGTGATCGTCGAGAACGAAGACGGTCTAAGACGTCTTTGGTTAGGACGGCCAAAGCTTCCTCAAGAAAATACAGCGTATAGTGGCAGGACGAATGCGGCGGCGCCGTCATTATGAATGCCAGTCATGACGATGATGACACACTACAGAAGACCCAGAATAGTTTGATCCGTTCCGATGACTAGCGTGCATGAGCGGAGGACGACAACTTAGTGAGGCGCCAAGAAAAGATTCAGTTTTTCGCCACTTGCCACCCGGCCGGGCCGGACTACCCGGGCATGCCTTGGTACGCTATTCTTTTCGTCCGCCGCATCGATCACTGATCATGGTCTTTTGTTTTCCGATATGTTTCCTTGACATCCCTTGACAGTCGTTATCGTTACTTCGCCGCAGGTGAGCTCCGAGGACGATCTCAGGTCGGAGGAGAACAAGGCCCACTGTCCACAGAGTCGCATTATCGGATCGATGATCAATTGCACCCAGGTTCTATCCCCACGGCGATGATGATTGGGAAGATGTCCGTCTCCCTGACGTCATGGTGCATGCTAACGCTTGTTCCTCTTGTGATATCATCATATTTATGTGAAGAAGTAAAGATTTTTCCCTAATTTTAAGGTTCAACGAAATATCTATCTCAAGCTATCTTACATTAGAACATACCACCGCATGGTGAAAATCTAATGATTCAGGACTGTCCACACTGTGTCCCAGTCCAGAGACTTGTTTGGGTCAATCAGACGCCCATTTTAAAGACTGTCATTTGCCCGTGTTGGGTTAGTGTGCAAAACGTCCATAGTAGTGAACAATTCATGTGATTAGTAGATAGCTATTTCGTCGCAATCTCGGATTCTTCACATTATGAATCTATATGATCGCTTCCGTTAACGTTAGTACTACTCGACTAACAAGCCTCTAGACACAAGGTAAGCCGGCAAGGCCGGTCCTTGTTATTATATGATTCGAGTTTCAGTATCAAGTCATGTCTAGATGTGACCAAGGCATTCGACGTCGTGCGCTTTAAATAAATATCAAAAGTGATCGAGCTCCTGGATATGCTCCGGTCGCCAGCTCCACCTTCTATGTATAGATCGTAAAACAATAGGAGATAAACACATGAGTTACACGTAAACACCCCGGGAAACACGGACATGCCAATCTAAATTTGATTCTCCTACGATTCTTTACTCCGGCCTGAGTCTGACTCACGTTCGTCTTCTTCCTCGACTTCAGGTATGTGGTCAGCACAAAAAAGAATGAAGGTGAAAAGGCGAAAAGGTGAAAGAGTATAAGTGCGATCCGTTCGCTCACCGTTTGCGATATCAGTCTTATCGAAGAAGGCGCTAATGTCCCGTGCAGGTGGAGTCGTCAAAGAGATCACTTCCGTGTCGTACGGACAGTAGATCTTTGACAAGTCCTTTGGCGTTTGACCAGCCTTGTTTTTCAACCGGATGCTGGCAAGGACATGCGATGAGACGTCAGCCCAACCCCTTGGATCCGGTGTGTGATGGTGAATAGGAAATGCCATCCGACAGAAGTGAGATCGAACCAAAAAAAGCAACGTACGAGTCGACTGCGCCGGCGGTTTCGACAAGAGCAGATACAATCGCACGACGGTTCTCTTGGTTTCGGATTTGCACGGCGAGGTGGAGTGGAGTGTCGCCTACTAAATTCTGCGGATCGACATCGCAGCCGTCGGCTTCGATTATGAGGTTGACGTTTTCTTCGGAGCCGCTCACGACGCTGTGATGAGTGGATAATGAAGGAAATGTACGGGGAAGGCAAGGGGAAGGGGTATTACAATGCGCAAGCAAGCGTGCAACGTTGAGTAAGATGGCGCGCGGTAAGGAAGATACGTAGATACGTACGCGAGATGGAGAGCTGATGTATTCGGATTTGGATATCAGCGCTAGACACACGGTAGCATAGAACGGAGGTGCGAACGCGTGTTTCCAGAACTACCAGTCGTATATGACCGAGCAAAGTTGAAGTATTGCTAAGATTCAGCGATGAGCCGACTGCATTGAAAAGGAGGACATACAGGTCGGTGCAATTGATATCAAACTGGAAGGCCTCTTCATCTTCTGGATCTCTATATTCGATGGCGGTCAACAGTTCCTCGACGTTTCCGTCTTGTCGGGCTGCGGCTAGCAGCTGTTTGTCTACCACCGGCGACACGATCAACGATCACAAGTCCGAGATCACCACGAATGCTCAGTGACTTACTGAGGAGCGTCCGGTGCTCGTCATCCGCACCCATGTCAATACCAGATCAACGCTAAATGTGAAGCAGGACAGGCTCGGTATGTAAATTAATTGGGAAGGGGGTTTGCACCGTTTTGCGTAGATTGCACTGATTGTTCGGGCCGTATTTTTCCTTTTAGAGTACTTACTAACTTTGTTTAGAAATTTCCCGCAATGTTATGCCCCTCAACATCATACTACGCATGCGAGACTTTGGACTCGCTGAGCACGACGTCGGTGCTGGCAGTTTGATTCCCCCTGTGAAGCCTCCGCCTGGCAGTTCGCATTCACGTTACGCGTTGCAGCCTCAGTACATAAGTACCCACAATGGCGAGCACTGCCAGCTTGGGATCAGATTCGGTGCCTCTCAACCTCCAGCGAGTAACTCTCCGTCTGAAATTTCCTCCTTCCTACGCTGTCGTCGGCGCATACAGGCTGTGCACTGACCAATCGCTCTATACACCCGCTTGGGACAAGTACAAGTATGGCGTCCGGCGAGGTCTCATCGTCGGTTTTGTTTGGGTACGCATTGTACTCTTGTCTTCATGACGTCTGCTCTGACGAGTGCATTCCGCAAGACATGCTTGACGTACAGCATTCAAATGCACATTATATGGGTCGTCCACATCATACGGGTCGTTCTCAATAATCCTTCTTCCATATCTTCTCTTCGTTACATCGCTCGCATCCCAGACACCGCTTCAGACCTTTCTGAGGAGACATTTTTCGGCTTCCAATTGCAGTTTAGTGTGCCCACATGTGCGTTACCTCCTCCGAGTTTAGCATCTCCTGATTGTCTCCTGATGTCGTTATGGTCAGACACGGCAATCGTACTCCTTGGAACGCAAATCACGACCATCATCGCTTTCTTTCTCTCACGCAACATCCGCATTGCACGTCAGCGTGCGTGGGACCAGACAGTTGTATCCCGCGGCAAGGGTCCTGACTTTTGGCAATCGTACGTGGAGGAATGGGACACGCCGCCGGTCGTCAATGTAGGCGTGAGGGGGCTTTTGAGCAGCATAATGAGCAAGTGGGCTGTTGTCATGATCATCAAACTAGGTGCGTGTATGCGCTCACGAATAGCATGCAATACTCGATGTGACCGGATGTGTTCAGTTTTGCTTCTTCCTCTGTCGTTGTATCCATTCGTAGGTGCAGTCGCAAGAGCAGCTATCAAATCCTTGGGGACGGCTCAGTACTTCCACAAACCCGTGAGGTGATTCCATCTTTGTTTTTTAACTTCAAATCTTACGTCACGTCGTCGAACAGTACTTCAAGTTGAAAAAGATGACGCCGCATGAGATTGCACTATTCATCGAAGAGCGAAAGTGGGACTACATGTGTGCGTCATTATGTGACTGAACTCCAACGAGCGACTAAATCGGCTGTCTTGCTTTGTGCTCTTACAGCGTTTGGTTTTGTTGCTGCTCTGTTGGAAGGCATACCGATCATTGGACTCGCTTTCACGATCTCGAACAGGATCGGCGCGGCCATGTGGGCTTATGGTATGCTTCTCTATCTGTGTTACTTGAGACGTGTGCTTTGGACGCATACCTTTGCCATTTGAGATTGCAGGGAACTACTAACGCAGACCATCTAGATCTGGAAAAACGGCAGCACTATGTCGCCGAACTGAAAAGATCTGGGCATAGGGAGGAAGAGAACATGGGTGAGAGGCTCAAAGCAGCTGAATCAATAACATTGTAGCAGATTGGCGACGGAACAAATGTATGCTTCCGTGTTCTCTTTTGCTCGTCCCGATCTTCGCCCTATCTCCTGCGATGTGCCAATCTCATGGTGAAGTCTTGTGGCGTAGCAACTCCATTGATCACCATGCAAAATATCTGTCCTTGGACATTGTGGAGCCTGAGGCAGCTTTACATTGTCAATGTGCTATGACAATGTGTACTGTCAGTTGACCATTGAAATATTGACCAACCACCTAGCAAGAATGGAAAATTGTGGTTATGGGCTCCTGTCCTCCTCTACTTTTCATAGCCGACAAATTGAAGTGGACGTGAGGGGGAAAGTCCAGTTAAGCGTGTCGCCAAGTGTAGATTTGAGTAAGTGTCTTTTTTTCCAAACTGCTTGCGACGGGATGACAATGCCTTCGCAGTTGTCGAATGGATTCCAGCTCCCACCTTGCTCCCGACGCCCTGCAAGGGAGCATATGGTCAATATCTGTGTACTGAACCAGAAATGGATTGTCCTGTGCAGAGCATCCTCCCGCTGTTGCAATATTTTGAGTATTCACAAGGTACTTGGAAATCCTGGCAGTTAATTATTCGTAGCACATTGCTAATGTATTACAAGCTGCCTTAAGGCTCCGCAATGTTAGAGGACGAATATCTTGCATGGCATACATTTGTCCCGTCACCAATCTGGTCTTAGTGCAACATTTGAGGCTAGACACATGTATTTACACCTTTGAAAGTGCATCTCGAGAATCCTACAAATGTTTTTCATTCAGCTGCTTTTGAGCCTCTCACCCTCGTTCTCTTTCTCCCTATGCCCGGATTTTTTCAGTTCGGCAACATAGTGCTGCCGTTTTTCCAGATCTAGATGATCTGCGTTAGCTCCTTGCAATGACAGAGGTATGCGCCCAAAGCACCCCGCCCTCCCAGAGTAACACGGAATGAGAGACATACCATGAGCCCACATTGCCGCGCCGATCCTGTTCGAGATTGTGAAAGCAAGTCCAATGATCGGTATGTCTTCCAACAACGCAGCAACAAAACCAAATGCTATCAGCGCATAAGCAAAACAGCCGATTTAGTCGTTCGTTGGGGTTCAGTCAAATAAGTACGCACATATGTAGTCCCACTGTCGTTCTTTGATGAAAACCGCAATCTCATGCGGCGTCATCTTTTTGGTCTTGAAGTACTGTTCGACGACGTGACGTAAGATTTGAAGTTGAAGGAAGATGTCAACTCACAGGTTTGTGGAGGTACTGAGCCGTCCCCAAGGATTTGATGGCTGCTGTTGCGACTGCACCTACGAATGGATACAATGACAGAGGAAGAAGCAAAACTGAATACATCCAGTCACATTGAGTATTGCATGCTATTCGTGAGCGCATACACGCACCTCGCTTGATGATCATGACAACAGCCCACTTGCTCATCATGTTGCTCAAACGCCCGCTCACGCCTTCAATGATGACCGGCGGCATGTCCCATTCCTCCACGTACGGTTGCCAAAAGTCAGGACCCTTGCCGCGGGATGCGACTGTCTGGTCCCACGCACGCTGACGTGCAATGCGGATGTTGCGTGAGAGAAAGAAAGTGATGATGGTCGTAATTTGCGTTCCAAGGAGCAGGATTGCCGCGTCTGACCAAAAGACAATTAGGAGATGCTAAACCACGAGGGGGGTAACGCACAGGTGGACACGCTGAACGGCAACCTAAAGCCGAAAAATGTCTCCTCAGAAAGTTCTGAAGCGGTGTCTGAGACGCGACCGATGTAACGGAGAGAAAATATGGAAGAAGGGTTCTTGAGGACGACCCGTATGATGTGCTTTTGGATCCTGTACGTCAAGCATGTCTTTGTACACGTCAGAGCAGCACAAAGACAAGAGAACGGTAATACTTACCCAAACAAAACCAACGATGAGGCCCCGCCGGACGCCATGCTTGCACTTGTCCCAAGCGGGTGTATAGAGCGATTGGTCAGTGCACAGCCTGTATGCGCCGACGACAGCGTAGGAAGGAGGAAAATTAAGACGGAGAGTTGCTCGCTGGAGGTTGGGTGGCACCGAGTCTGATCCCAAGTTAGGAGTGCTCGCCATTGTGTCGAGTGGTGGTATGTAGTGAGGTTGAAGTTCGGCTCAGACGCGCTCAGCTTCTTCTCGGTGTCTTTTATATCAGCCATGTCAAAACGGCCTTCCCGACACACTCACCAGTGCAACGTGTCGTGCCCCAGCAGAAAAAAATGCCTCAAACCTCTGGGGTAATGAACGTCGACCTCAGCAGTACGTATGTATTCGGTTCACTGACTCGCAATTGACTTTCAAACATGTCTCTTGATAGTCATCAGAGCTGATTTGCCAGCCCTTGCGAGCGACCGGTCAAACTGTTATGTCAAAATTCATGTCGACGGTAGCGCGAATGCTCTCCGTACGAGGCCGACGAAAGGGGCTGGACGATGGCATGAGTGGGGAGAGCGCTTTTCGTTGTGAGTACTTTGTATTCGGGCTTCGTGCCTATTTATTTAATAACGCTATAGACCGGCACACTCTGAGACGATCCTTCGTTTCGACCTGAAACGGAAGCTTTTTCTACGCCAGCAGTCATTAGCTTTCGCAGAGGCCCATATATCAGATCTCCTACCAGGTCAGAGAAAATTGCGACCAAATCTTTGCGCATGCAATGACCACAGAGCAGAGCAAGAGCAAGATGTTCCGGTACATCTTCGACCATCACTCGGAAGTCCAGACATGAACCAAGACCACTGGCTACTCTTTATTCGGCTACATGGAACGGGAAGTCTTCCAGAGGTGTCAGGGAAGCGACATTCTAAGACCGTCGAAGGCTATATGGCCGAGATCGTGTCGAAATTGGAAACTTTTATAACGATCGGCGATGCTATCTCCGAGGCATGGTAACCTTCACTGAACATTGATATTTGGCGCTGATCGTGTTATCCACAGCTCCATCCGTATGCAAAGGTGGCATGGAAGGCTGTGACCGCTTTCTACACGGTGCCGAATATGTTTGCTTGCATCCTGTAAACGTTCTCACTACCCCATAGATTATCAAAGGCCAGGCAGACATTTATGGGAGACTTGATGATCTTGCTGGCTTGATGGTAGAATCGTATACATTTGTCGAAGACATCAAGTCTTTTCCGGAAAAGATACCCGCTCTCGATGCAGCGATCCGTGCCTTGCTGGCGCAAACAGTTGAGTGCACCATGTTCCTTCGGGAATGCAGTGGACACGGTTTTGGAGGTAACATCATCTTCTCTCTGCCCCCTTTTCCCTCGGATCTTACGCAACACTATACAGAAAAGTTCGCTTTCAGTGGACGGACGGACGAATATATCAAAGGATTCATGCAAAGCTTCGCTTCACTTAAACAATCTTTGGAGACAGGTACTGTCATACAGGCGGCACTCATCTGTTTTCGCCTCGACGAGAATGTTAACAAACTGCGTTAGGTGCACTCAGCTCCATGTTATCAACACGACTAACGGTGTTCTTTTAGTCAATACCCAAGCGTTGTTGAAACTCGGACCCGCTGACATGGACGATGCCACTCGATCTGAATGTCTGCCGAACACCCGCTTGAACATTCTCACCGAAATTTTTGCATGGGTTTCCATGCCCACCGTAAAGAGCCATGTTTACTGGTTACATGGCTTTCCTGGTGCAGGCAAGAGCACGATCGCAACCTCCGTGGCCAATATATTCCGAGACCTCCGCCGTCTCGGTGCTTTTGTGTTTTTTACGCGAGGTATAGCAGCTCGAAACGATCCCTCCCTGCTTATCCGCACGTTGGCGTATCAGCTCGGCGAGTTCGATCCACGCGTTGGTGCCGCTATTTCTCGGGTTATCGAAGAGGTGCCAAGCATCAAACAAGCTCCGCTCCGCTGGCAGTTTCAAAAGCTTCTCGTCGAGCCATTCGCTAGTATCGGAGATTGTCTCAGGGAAGGTCCCATCCTCGTAGTCATCGATGCCCTCGACGAATGTGGCCAGTCTGATGGGCGCAAGGAGCTCCTCGATGTCATTGCATCACAGAGTGAACGGCTACCACCGACCATTCGCATCTTCATCACGAGCCGTGCAGAAAGAGACATCCGCAGCGCTTTCGGCGCCTGTTCGCATATCGTTGTTCGCGAAATCGACATCAACTCACCCACGAACCAGGAAGATGTCCAGACCTACATCCATCATCGAATGGTGGATATTCGGTTGCAAAACGAGTGGTTGGACCTCCCGTCTGACTGGCCGGGAAAATCACGAACCGGAGCGCTTGTACTCCGAGCCTCTGGCTTGTTTATATGGGCTTCCACCGCTTGTCGATATATCGCAGAGGGGCAGGATCCAGAAGAAAGGCTGACTCGACTCGTGCACACTGATGTATATGCCGATGCCGAGTCAGCGCTTGACGGCATATATGTCACTGCCCTTGAATCCGCAGGTCGATGGGACGACGCCGCGTTCGCCTCGGACTTTCGTGACATCATGGGGATGGTTATCGTCGCGAAGAATCCCCTCACTGCGCGTACAATCGACCTCCTGAACGTCAAGTTGGAAACCAGAAAACAGCTCCCGTGCTTGCACACGATCAGGCATCTGGGGACGGTACTGCAATGGGCGGAAGACAAGCCTATATGTGTTATGCATCCCAGCTTTGCAGACTTTATCACAGAGAAGCGGAGATGTCGCTCGGATGCGTGGTTTATCGATCGCTCCGCACACCATTTGCGCCTCGCTAGGCTTTGTATCGCTCTACTGAGCAGGACGTTGAAGAAAAACATCTGTGGGCTCAACTTGTCGACGCTCCGTTGGAAGGAGGAGCTTCCGGAAGACATCGCTTATGCTGCTAGATATTGGGTGGATCATTTGTGCAACTCGGTGACGCACTGCGATGCAGCGACGGTCGATGGATTTTACAGGTTTCTGCGTGTGCACTTCCTGCACTGGATCGAGGCGATGACCTTGATGAGGAAGGCTAGACAAACGATCGGGTTAATGATACAGTTTGAAGGATGGGTCGAATCTGTAAGTGTTTCTTACCACTTCTCGTGCAGTGCAATGTCTCAGTGACGCGAATTCAATAGACTCACCACGCTGATCATGAAGCGCTCGTCATGTTCGCAAAAGATGCTGTCCGCTTTTGTCAGGCATATACGCATGTATTCGAACAACACCCCCTGTTGGTCTACCAGAGCGCACTTCCGTTCACTCCAACGGCTACTACCGTGTTCCAAACCTTCAAAGACGACCCGGAGATACCCATCGTCGTAGGTGGGTTCCGCGAGCACTGGTCGCCCCTCCTCATCGAATTTGGTTGCCCCGGAGCGAACGTTGCTGCCATCTCCTATTCATCTGACGGCCGTTACATCGCTTCCACGAACACGCGGAGTATCTTTGTTTGGGACTCGACGTCGGGCGAGCTGGTCACTAAGCCTATACAGGCTGACAAAACTAGTTTCACGACCATCTCGTTCTCACCAAACAACCTTTATATCGCGTCCGGATCTACCACAGGCGTTGTAAGACTATGGGACGCATCATCCGGGGAGCAGGTGGGCGGCTCTTTTCAAAAACATAGTGAACCTGTGTACGGCCTCGTCTTTTCAAACGATGCGGACATGCTCGTTTCTGCGTCGAAGGATCAGATGATCGTCATATGGAACGTAAACGATGGTTCGATGGCACACGGACCGCTGGCGGGACACCGAAAGACCATTCTCGCCCTTGCGTTCTCCCCTGTGGGAACGCGCTTTGCGTCTGGTTCTCGGGACAGGTCAATACGCATTTGGGATGCGGCAGTCGGTGAGGAGGCTCTACCACCCATCCACCACCAAGGTGGCGGCGTTACTTGCCTCGTCTACACACCGGACGGGGACAGAATCATCTCTGCTTCGGACGACCGCTCCATTCGTATCTGGGATGCACACAAAGGCGAGCTGCTCTACAACCCACATTCCAACTTGCAACCTGCGCCGCTCGTACTCACAGGCCACAAGAGCGACATCTTCTCGATAGCAATCTCGCCCAACGGTACGCTCCTCGCATCGGCCTCCAAGGACACCACCGTGCGCCTGTGGGACATCTCGACCTACACGGAACTCACCCACCTTGTCCGACAACACCGGCTCCCCGTACGCGCCGTTACGTTCTCTCCCGATGGAAAGCGGATCGTGACTGCCTCCCAGGACGCGACGGTGCGCGTATGGGACATCGAGAGCGTGGGGAGCATGGGTGCGACCCGTCTTCATAAAGGGCTCGTTTCCCACCTCGCG